>JASKUP010000131.1:0-260445 GCA_030448955.1 Trichopoda pennipes | reverse complement strand
AGCTCGATAAGAGTGAATTCATGAAGAGATCAACAAACTTTCTGGGACACATCGTTACCAATGAGGGTATCAAACCAAACCCAGAAAAAATTATTTGTGTACAAAAATTTCCCCTACCTAAGAACCAAAAGGAAATCAAACAATTTCTAGGCCTGGCGGGATACTGCCGCAAATTTGTTAAGGACTACTCGAAAATAGCAAGACCGATGACTAAGTACCTAAAAAAGGACATGGTCATGAACACAAAGGACACAGAATACGTGGAAAGTTTCGAAACACTCAAAAGACTGTTAAGCAATCCACCGGTACTAAGCTACCCGGACTTTAGTAAAAGATTCACTTTGCAAACGGATGCAAGTAACTACGCCATAGGAGCTATACTTTCCCAAGACGATCATCCAATAAGTTATGCCAGCCGAACTTTAAATGGCGCAGAACAGAATTATAGTACCATAGAGAAGGAACTACTTGCAGTTGTATGGGCGACCAAACATTTTAGACCATACCTTTTCGGGAGGAAATTTCTAATCGAAACCGACCATAGACCTCTGACATGGCTCTTTTCCATAAAAGAGCCCAATTCTAAACTGGTTAGATGGAGACTGAGATTACAGGAATACGATTATGAAATTAAGTACAGAAAAGGAGTTCTTAACGGTAACGCAGATGCGTTATCTCGGGTACAATTGGAAACCAATGAAATTAACCTAGTTGAGGAAAATGAAATTATAAAAGAGGTAAGCACCCCATTGAATTTCTTCAGGCGACAATATATAATTAGACAAATTACATCAGGCTCATTAAAAATCAAAACAGAACAGATATTTACAAACAAAAGGAAAACTATTAGTGCCAAAACCTTTGACGAACAAACATTTACAACCCTACTAAGAAAGCATTTTGACCACGGAAAAATTAATGCAGTATTAATAGAAGATGAAACGTTATACCAGAAACTCAGGGAAACCGTACTAAAATATTTTTGCAATGATAAGAATTTCAAAATATATCGAAGCAAATCAATACTACAAGATATTGTCGATGAAAATAAACTTACTGAACTCATAGAAAAGGAACATAAGAAGAATAACCACAGAGGCATAAACGAAAACTTCGCAGAACTGAAAACGGAAATTTATCACCCAAAACTGAAAACGCGCATAACGCAATTCATAAATAACTGCGATATTTGTAATAAGGAAAAGTATGATAGAAACCCAATTAAACCAATATATAAAATGACGGAAACACCAGAAGAACCAGGGGAAATTATTCACGCAGATGTATTCTATAGTTTGGGAAAAACTCTATTTCTAACTTTCATAGATAAGTTTTCCAAATACGCCCAAGCAATCAGAATAAAGAATCGATCATGGATCGAATTTAAGACAGCTCTTACACAATACTTATCAACGACCGGAAATATAAAGAAATTAGTAATTGACAACGAACTAGGATTCAAGGCATTACCCCTCTTAGACTTTATTCGGGAACAAGGTATTGAAATACACTTCACATCGAATAACAACCATACGTCTAATGCAGATGTAGAAAGGTTACATAATACAATCAATGAACATATTAGATTATTAAAACACGACCCCAATAGGGACATGGAAAGCACAGAGGAAAAGATCTACAAAATAATATTGTTCTACAATAATACAATCCATTCTACGACTAACCGAAAACCTATTGACTTTAAAAACGGAAAAATAAATGCAAATGATTACCCATCAATCAGGGACTACGTTATAAAAAATAAGGAAAAGATTATAAACAAAATTAATAGGAATCGCGAAAACATAGAAATTCGGACTGGTCCTATCTTTCTAAAAGACGAACGTGGGGGTAAGAATCACTCAAAATTCCGAAAGGTGACTGTGACAGAACTGGACAACGACCATGTTATAACAGGTCGAGGGCATAAATACTACAAAACACACATAAAAAGGAAGAAACATTTTCAAAATGAAACTATCACTTAAACTCTTACTTTCAGATGATTCTCCTTACATTACTTATAATAACAGCATACAACACAGAAGCCCAACAGCTAGAAATAGAAGACCTAACGAACAACCATGGATACTTGCCAATCAAATTAAGAGACGTAGAAATTATTGACAACTTCCTGAAAATAATCCACATTATAAATACAACACAATATTCCGAAACAGCAAATACCTTACAGGACAATATTCACCAATTAACAGACACATATACAAACGTAACACCACTATTGAACAGTGTTAACCAAAGCCTGACCATATGCAAAACGAAAATTGAAAATTTAATCCCCAAATTTAGACAAAAACGAGGACTAATAAATGTATTAGGTAAAGGACTAAAATACGTCGCAGGAACGATGGACAACGAAGACGAAAAGTACGTTTTCGACAAAATTCAAAAGCTAGAGAAAGGTTATAAGAAAACATCGACCGCTTTGGACGAAATGACCTACCTGAGCACTTCTATGTCAGACAGAATAGCAAACATAACGGACCATATAAACGTTCAGCAGAAAGTTGTACAGCGATATATAAACAAATTCAAGACAGAAATTCAAAATAAAATTTTCGACTTGGGAGACGAAACTTTATTTTTGGAAACCATCTTTCAAATTAATAACGATGTAAATCTGTTGATGGACCACGTGAACGAAATAGGGCATGTAATCTTTAATTCTAAACTAGGAATAATTCCATCCGATATACTGACCACGGAAGAATTCAAAATTATAAACAATATAAAATCCTACACTCACACTAAAGTTTCCATAGCTTATAAAGAGAATTTAATACTTTTAACATTAAACGTCCCAAAATTCTTAAATGAAACATTCGCAGAAGTTACTTTTGAACCAATTCCCGACCACCAAAATAGAACATTGATACTAAGTGAAAATACAGTCCTTATTCATAAGAACGAAATATATAGATCAAATACTGTAGAATATAAAAAATTGGAAAAGATAAATGATAATTGCCTAACAAAAATTGTAAAAAACTTTGAACCTAGATGTAGTATGAATATTACAAAAGAAGAGGAAGAAAAAGAAATTTACCCAGGATTAATTATATTTAAGAATTATCAAAATCAAATTGAAACAAACTGTGGAAATTTACAAGAATTTAAGAATTTAAAAACATACTTAATAAAATTTGAAAATTGTATTGTTAAAACTAAGTTAAGAACTTATGAAAACTACAAAGTCAATGTCAAGGAAATGTTTGTTTTGGAGGAATTCATTTTAAAAATCAGAAACAATAATACTTTATATCCTGATCTAGTTGTAAAAGAAATACACTTTAACGAAACCATGAAAACTGTAAAATATAAACTATTAGAAACTACTCTAATAAGTACTGGCAGTAACATAGGATTCTCTGTCATATTAATTTTTATTATTTTCATAATTTATGTTAAAACTAATAAGAAAACTTACATTGTTTCTTCGTCGGAGCCTCACTCTAACAATGGGGGAGTTATGGTAACCCCTACAAAGATAATTATTTAACATAAATACTGCACATAGTACCACACATAAACACGCTCACATTACTTACCCATTCAAGAAGTGGTTTATTTGGAAAAATGCATTTTCTTCTTTTTTTATTGACCTATAAATTATTGGTTACAAGTGGCCTTCATATGGCCACACACATGCATTTTTACTTTCTTTTTATCGACCTACAAATTATTGGTAACATGAACTAATTTCTTTGAAAAATGCATACAAGTGATTTTCATATGACACACATGTATCCGCATGCATTTTTACTTTCTTTTTATCGACCTACAAATTATTGGTAATATGAACTAATTTCTTTGAAAAATGCATACAAGTGGTTTTCGTCTACAATATCGTATACGACCACACACATGTATGCACATGTATATTTTGCTTTACTAACCCATTGATTAAATAATTCCAAATAACACTTGACTCCACAAAACATTCATGAACCACTTAAAATTTAACCTACATAATTATAGAAATAAGAACACTTTTTGTATTATAGTATTTAAGAATAAGAACATATGAATAAGCATTTTTATAAAAACACTTCCTCATTAGAATTTAGTATTTAAGATGAAAATTTGGAAAATAAAAGGCAGTCATATTTTTGAACTCAAGAAAAAAACAAATACTTTGTTTTTCTGCACAACGCAACCCCAAAAGGTTAGGAAACAAAAATAATTTGTTCCTATAAAACCTAAAACTCTTAAGCTCATGGGCTTGTTTCGTGTCTTTTTTATTTTCAAATAATCCTAAAAGTATGCTTCTCTCTATTAATAGTGATATTAACTTATAAGCTGTAAATCAGCTTGGTGAGTGAGTGCAAATCAAAATGGCATATCTTGTATTTCACTCTGCTCCTTTTTTTTTGCCCTCACAATGGTTGTTTTAATAAGGCTTGTGTAGTAGATGAATGATTAAGGATTCAAAGAAGAATAAAATAATCAAACCTATTTGTTGATTTAATACTAAATAATTAAGACTTTTACAAGTTTAATGTTTGCATTTAATAGAAGAAGTAAAAAAATCTTTGTCAAAATTTTTATAGATATGAGTGTCATATGTTGCAATCAATAGTTTAATTTTCTTCAATAGAAAATATAATTCTTTTACAATAAATATTTATATTTAATTAAGTGATTAATAAAATGAAAAAAAATTCAAAATAAATATATTTAGAAATCAACTTCAGGCAAATTTGTATGATGATTAGAGGCTTGACTTTATCCAAAAAACTCACGGAGATGTAGATAAGTGTAGGAAAACGATTTCGACAACTGCAAAAAAATGAGGAATATGTTGAAAAGAATTGTCGCTAGACACATCTTTAATGGTTGGCGTGTCATAGCATGTTTGGGTATCGTGTATCGATTGTTGGTAGATGTGTGTGTATGCGTCAACTCGAATGACTTGTGACTTGCACGATATAAAAGTGGTGTTTCCGACAAAGAAGACAAGAAAGAAAAGGCAAAAGTTTGAAGGTAAGAAATTGGAAGCACTACACATAACAGGAAAAATTTGAATTATCATTGGGAGTTACGCAACAAGCCATTTCCTCCGTTTAAAAGCCTTGTAATTCATTTAAAGCAAGTAAATTGGGTCTCATATGAACTGAAGCCGATGGCAAGATTGCATATTTGAAATAATGCTTAAAGACTGCAAAACAAGTTTTTTTTGCATCGTGTTGTTACTGGTGATAAAAAGGATATATTATGATAATCCCAAGCGAAAAAAAGTCATATTTAAAGCTCAGCCAACTATGCAACTCAATGCCGGAGCTGAATACACATGACGCCAAAGTAATGTTCTCTTTAATAGAATCACAAGGGTGTTTCATATTAGGAGTGTTAAAATCAATGTTAAATCATAGGCGACATGGACAAAAGAATATAATCAGATTATTCGACCAGACACGAGGCTATAATCTTCCGTCATGACAACGTTCGGCGAAATACTGTAAGACTGGTTAAAAACTATATGGAAAATCGTGGATTGGAAGTTTTGGCTCATACACCAGGACCTTGCCCCTTTCTGATTACTATTTGTTTCGATCGATGCCCATACTGGAATACATTTCATTTCAGAAGGGGGTATCAGAAGTTGACTTTCTTCATTATATACGCCAAAACCGAAGCATTCTTCTGACGCGGAACCCAGATACCACCAGAAAAATAAAAGAAGGAGTGGCCAGAAGGGAATATGCATTATTAACTTGTGTAACTATTAAAAAAAAGTTAATGTGCTCAAAAAAGTTTTTTTTTTGAAGCCATTACAAAATTTTGGTGTTTAAAATTTTTCTGCTTTACGGAATATCGGTATAGAAGAAGATAAAAAGATGTTAAGTAAAAACTGAAAAAAGGGTATAGTGACAATATAATTTTTCTTATTTTCTGGCAAAAGTAATATTATTTTAATCCGATTTTAGCTAACTACAGCTTTTTTTTTTTGCTATTCCTATATGGTTCCCTCCTCCTCCCATTAAGACTTTTGCTGTTTCAGAAAATACAACTAGAATTTATAAATTCTAGATTTATTGTTATTTAGCTTGCGAAGTTCTCCACAATACGTTATCGATAGTAAGTTAGAAAACTTGGTCGTATCTATCAGCTGCGAGTTTGATATACGCAGCTTTTAATTTATGATTTGATATTTTTCTTAGTTGTTGTAAAGTATTGTTGTTATAGCGGACATAAAAATGCTTAAAATGTAAGTGTCTATTCATTGTGGTTACAAATCAGGCCACGTATGTCAAAATCATACCACTATTAGGACGCTCTTTTATTTTATAATGGGCAAAGTATTATACACCCTATATAAATTTGAGGTTTCTACCTATCATTGCTCACAAATTTCTTTTAATACCACTTCTTCTTTCGAACACCCTGTTATTTATATTTTTTACTGTTATTGTGGTTATGTAATATAACTTCTATAATACTATAAGAGTCCATTTAGACCATTTATTAAGCGACAGAGCGCTGTGACTTATCTTCAGACATGGTAGCGATAAAAAAGATTTATGTTGTTATCCTTAGGTAGACAACCCTAATATGAAAAAAGTGTTATGTATTAAAAGCCTGACGGCAGCACAATGATAATATAAAAGATCTGCTTGGCTATTTCAGCACCCTTCTTGTTTTAAATGCAACAACAATTAATTTTTGTTCTACTATAATTTAATTGTGACAATTCGAAGTCTACTCTGCGAGTCGAAGCATGATTTAACAGACTTACAGACTTACTTTATTTACTTTTGACATTAGGAAACATATGTTATATGCTGCGTTACTTTTTAATATTCTCAAAGCATAAAATGGCTTGCAGCAGCAATTTTTGAACAATTTGTTCAATTTATTCGAAAGTTCCAATGGAAACTCTGTACTAAATTCGCTGTTTTTTATTAGGCGTATTAAGTGTTTTAGTAATGCCAAAAAAAAATGCAGTGAAGAAAAAGAAAATTATAAACTTTTGGGAAGTAATTGCTAAAATGCCGGACGATGTATTTAGAGTGAAAATTGATAGATTTAATGAAATTTCTTCTCTATTTTTACTTGTGCCGTTAAACATCTGTGGGAAAATAAGACACTGGACGGCCTGCCTGCATTTGAGCAAATTAAATTATTTAGCCCTTTTGAAGCCAAGCAATCAAAATAGCTTCACTATACCTTGTGAAACCAAAAAAACTTTTTATTTAATATGACAACAAAGTCATTTCGTTCATTGTGTTCACTAAGCCCACTGATTAGGGAATTAAAGTTATGCCGGCCGAACTATGCCCTCGAGATATGCTTTTTAATCATCAAGATTTAAGATTGATGAAGATGAGAAAGTTCTCTAAAAGCATTACTTCTCTTCCAAAACTTTTGTAATCGTTTAGATGAAACTTAATCACAATTTATTTAAACCCGCATTTACTCTTGTTTCTATTTGCTTAAACAACATAAAGAATTTACTTTGCTGAAACTTTTTGTCGCTTTTTATTTGCTTAATTTTTTATACGAAAAATTTTACTTGGAATTTTTTTTTGTGATGCAAAAAAAAAAAACAAAAAGAAAAATTATTTATTATGATTTTTGACACGCTTAATTCCCAACCAACACTCGTATGGGTGTCTCATCATGTTAAACACTTGTAATTTATCAATGTCTCATGTTTGTTATTTTTAAAAAGAGAAACTCTAAGAAAGAAAGAAATTTATATCCTTAGACTTTCATCTCTGAGGAGACAAAATATGATGCTTATTATCATTATTTTAACAAAAACAAAAAAAAAACACAAACAACAACAACAACATTTACATATATAATTTTGTGTGTTTTCAACTCCTCAGCTACGCTTTTGCGGGTGTTGTTTTTGATGTTCACACACAAATATTTTGCATTAAAGTAACTGTTAGCAAAATTTTGTAAGGTTTTCTTTAGCCTAAAAGTTGGCTTTAAATTTTAATGTTTTTAAAAATATTTTTTTTTTATAACAGGGTGAAACCCACTCAAATGTTTGAATAAAATTTTAGTGTATTGCGTAGATCTGTGATTTTATTTTACCTACATTTACGTACCAACTGACAGAGCATATATTTTTTGTTGTAATATTGAATATGGTGCTTGTTGCAGGAGTTTCTAACTGCTTTTTATTATTATTATTATTTTATTTATTCTATCATTTTTGCAATTAAAGTATAATAAAATTACTTATATTTACATTCTTAAGGATTTACAATTTAGAAGGTATTGCAACAAATATTATCTCATTTTTTAGTTAGTTTATTTATAAAATGTTCTAAAACTATTAAAGTAAATTCTGCTATCTGTTTTTACAAGTAGGAAATATAGCACAACACTAGTAAAGCCGCCATACAAAAGGGACTCTGGACTCTGTAGGAAATATGTCAATCCATCATTAACAAGTGAAAGATAAAAATTAAATTTAATTTAATTCAATATGACTGTATTAGCTTCCCCCAAGTAACTTTGTCACAAAAAAGAAAAAAACAAAATTAGGTCAAAAGATAGAAAAGTTGCTTATGAAACGGGTGGTAATTATTAACATTTTTTCTTCTTAATTCATTCACTACACAACAACTTAAAAGAGTTATTAAAGAGTTTAGGTTTCCTATTTCTCACTTTACGATAAAAATTGTTTAATTTTCATTAAGTTTTAAGGCCAATAGGACGCCCAGTCAGATTAACTACAGAATTTTGTGGCAACTCAGTTTTTGTTATTTATTCTCTCGCATAAATATAAGACAATATGCTAAAATAAACAAAAATGAAATTGTAGATGAAAATCAAACTACTTCGACAAGAAATCTATGTTTGTGTCATACTTACATATGTATTTGTGACAATATCATGTTCCCAAAAGAAAGCATATGCATGCAGGCATTTTATTCAATAAGACGTGTATGGAAAAAAAGATTCCAGCTATTTGATGATACAATATTTTGGTTGTATAAAGTTTTTTTGATTGTTTTTTTTTGTGTCGGTTTTATTTTTGGCAAACAAACGCGTGGTAGAGTTTATTGTGACAGAAAATGGAGTTGTTTGTTTGAGTGCGCTTATATGAAAAATACAGATTTTTCATCTTAAATGTTTCAAAACCAGAACTTTATAGTTGAACTTTTGCAGTATAAAATTTAAACGTTTCAAAAATAAAAACCCCAAAACATTTTGTGTAGCAATTTTCGATTGCTTGACTAGAAGGCATCGACATTCAAAAAATAAATTAATACTGATATTTACCCGCACACACGAGAAATACTCTGAATATTTTGTTACATGGTAAAAATAATGTGAAAGGAAAAACCGCCATAATAGTTAGAAAATGAATTTTCTCTATTTTGTCTATGAAGCGCACAAGGGGTAGGAGAAAATTTACTAAAGCCAAGAATTTAATAACAATTTTCAGCGAGGAATTGAAAAAATTATGTAATTTTTTTTGCTCCAAAAAAACAAAAAAAAATTGATTTGCATCTGAATATATTTTTAAATACATAAAATTATTTTAATAAACATGGGTCTGTAAACAACTTTTTTTAACTCGGTTACATTGTATGTTTGCAGAATGATGTGGTTTAGTAGGGCATTGAAAAATGTTTTCAAATAATTTAAAAAAATTAATTTTAGAATTTCAACTTTTAAATAGAAAATGAGTTGTTTCTCCTTAAATCTTTATCTCATATTTCTACAACTGTTATTCGCCATTTGATGCATAGAAAGTTGGATTACTGATTACTTTTTTTTTTATCAAAATTACTGTTTTTTTGAAATACTTAAACCTGCTGTTCGTTTTCTTCTATATATATAAAAATTAAGCCCAAAATAGGTGTCCGTTGGCTGCCAGTGTTTGACGAGATGCGTCGACGGCATTCCACCAAATTTTCACAGTACCTTCATAATCGTCGTTCATGCGTTTACGCTCAATAGTGCGTCCACAGTGCGTGTTTGAAATAAGACAAAATTTTCAAAAAAATTAAAATTTTGTTTCTATCTCATATTTCGACTTAATGTTTTCTATGGAATGAAATGTGTGTTTTCGTTTGTACGTTCCTGCGTGCGTGTGTATGCTTGCACAGAATGCGACGGCAATACAAATCGAAATATGCTCATGTTCTTAGCAAGTGAATGTGCAAACAAATAGATAATTTTGTTGTCCATATTCTGTTGCATTTTGTGTGTGTGTGTGTAATTTGCGTGTTCAATTGTAAAATGATCCATCAGCAGAAAACTTTTCAAAGCAATTGTTAGATATTGGGAATGGCGCGATTCCAATTGACCCTACCAGAAAAATAATTACGCTTCCAGATAATTTTTGCCACTTTGCACAATCAAAACAATAATTGGTGACAAACGTATTTCCCGGTATTGCACAAAATTTTAGAAACCATGATTGGTTGGGGAAATAACTATCTTGGCTGCGAAAAATGCAGATGTTTCGGATATCAATATGACAATTTTGAATGACATTACCGGGAAAATATTTACCCACAAATCGGTTGACTCTATTACCACCAATCAAGACGATGTTGTAAATTATCCAGTCGAATTTTAAAATTCGAATGAGTTACCGGGACTGCCGCCTCACCGCCTGCAAGTAAAAGTTGGTGTACCAATTACTTTACTTAGAAATATCTGCCAGCCACGACGTTGCAATGAGACATGTTTAGTAGTCAAAAAAGTCATGAAAAACGTGATTAAAGCAGAAATTTTAAAAGGAAAATACAAGAGAGAGGTTGTGCTGATTCCATGCATTCCTATGATTCCTCCAGCTTCAGTTCCCCGTACGTGTTACTTTTGCAATGATCCCTGTTTTTCGCACGATCAATTATATGTTCATGATCACGTGTTAATAAACCAACTGCTTGTTTGTCTACACCGCGAACCAAAATCTATCGAATAATGTCGTATATGTAAGAGCATTGCAATAGAATAAGACGTATTAAATAAGCACAAAAAAATATTGAATTGTGAAAAGGATAAAATTATTAAAAAAAACGAAAAAAACAAATTGTGTTCTTTCTGATTAATTTTCATGAATGATTGAATTTTTTGGCGCACACAAAAAAGAACGCTGCGGAATAAAAACAAACCACAAATGACTTGTAAAGCAGTCACGGGTACGCTTGTTAATTATAAAAAAAATTTACTCAAGATCACAACGCACCAATTTTCTACGCCTCATGTGTATAAGGAACAATTAGTATACGATTTACTTAATGTAGTAAATCTTACTTATGAAAAGAACACTGAAGACGGCAAATGGTCGACAGAAAACCCTACCCAAATAAGAATGTATTAAATATTACTTTTGTTTCTGAATTTATGAAATTTTCAATCAAAAATTCCAAATATTTTCTGTCATGGCCAACAGTCTTCAAGAAATCCTTAACGGCAGCTACAAGATAGTAGTAAATTGTGGGAAACATATTTGGGAAAACTTAAATAAATTGCTGAAGAAGTTTTATAACGAAAGGTCATGAAATCACCCCTCTAAGCAAGCAACTATTTTCTGCATCGTACTGCCAGAGATTACTTTAGTGGCAGCTTCCTTTATGAAATCGTCAATGATTACATACAACAGTGTTTTCTTAATGTTTTTCCTTGTAGTCTTTGTTAACCTTTTAAACAAAATTATGTCACTTACCTTACTCTTCCTGCTTATTTGTAGAAAAGAGTATAAAATATGCTATCGAACTCCATGTCGCTAATACTATTTTTTATTACTATTAAGTAGATTACTATATGTAATCTACTTAATTTAACTTCATTGTCTCTGGCAACAAACAATTTGTATTCATTACCGAAGACAATATCGAGTAGGAAAGCTTGATATACTTGCTGCTATCTCACTTGCAGAGTTTTTGGATAAATTTGGAAATCTTTTTCTTAATAATAAATAAAGATTTCTTAATGCCATTAAAAGATCTACATGACGTAACTATAGTAATGATGTGCTGCTTGCATAATTTGTTTTAAATTGAAGAATCTAAAAAAGAAAGAAAAGACTTAAAGCCATAAAATGTATGCGCTCATAATGTATCGAAGAAACTTCTATTCAAACTATATTTTTCGCACTTCTCGCCAAAGTTGGTCAAAGTAAAGTTAAAGTTGCTATGGTGAGCAAATGTCAACCATTTGAGCAATGTTTTTTGTGCGATGTCCAATAATAAAATATAAAATTTACATTTATTTCCATTATTAATTTTATATTTGCAGTATTGATTTAAGCAATCCTAAATCTATCATTTGTACTTAAGTAGGTCCCGCTAGTGCTAGACAGCATATTAATAATTGTAGTACCAGCAATTATTCATTTCTATGGCTGAGTGTTACTTTTTTATTTAACAGAAATTAAACAACTTGCTGTAAAATTAATAGATTTTTTTAATTGTTTTATAAAATACAACAAGTTGTTACTTTTTATGCATTTTCTTGTTCAATATTCAATTAAACATTTTAAAATAATAAAAACAATCCAATCCCCCCTAATACAAATTTTATCTTTTAATGCAAAACACTTGTTCTACATTTATATACATTTCAGCAAATTATCTTTTAGTTGTGGGAAAAATTAATTTTCCCCCTTTTCTTGCTAATGCGACTGTTGCTTAAGCTTCCGGGGATTTGTGTTGCTATCGAAGGGATACTATTTTGTTTTTTTTTTTTGCTTTCTTGAAATAAAAACCCAATCACAGCCAGCCCTACAGTCTCACCAGTAAACATGTACAGTTTTCTATAGCATATCCTAAGGGGTTTAATTTGAATATTTAATATTAAAAAAAAGAGACTTAAAACTTTTGTTTAAGCAATAATTGTAAAAAAATAAATAATTTTTATCGTCCAGAATACAAAAATAACTTTTTCTTAATTGTACTTTAAACCTAAATAAACCAGGAGCTTTAAATACTCGACAAAGTTATGATTACATTAAAAATTTAAATATATTAATTCTTTATACATATTTATTCCTGAACAAACCAAAAAAAAAATATTTTATATACAAAATTTTATAAAACTTGAATTTACTATTATTTGTTAAATAATTCTCTGTAATTGAGCAGAAAAACCGAAATTAAAATAAAACCATATTTCCATTATTGCACAGCCACATGCACATGCACATGAAAAACAAAATAAAAAGCAACAAATAAAAAAAAAAGATAAAACAGAGGAAAAGCAAATATGACGGTCATTGTATTTCATGGACTGCGGACCATTATACAAATTTATATTTTCACTCAAACACTCATTTGTAGCACAAACATGGTAAAATTTTAAAACCCTAAAACAACGCGCCAAAATACCACAAAACGCTCATCACATATGTTAATGCATTTTCCTTGCAGCAACATTTTCGGAAATACAAGCAGCAACAAACAGCACAATTTCAATGGCCTGTTGGCTCACTTGTTCAAACATACGACTAAAAGCAAGGTGCCGTTGAGGCAGAGAGAGAGAGAGAGACAGAGATACAATTGGGTTTTCAATGTGGGAGATTTGTGTTTTCCCAATTAAATTTGTAGCAAAAAAAAAAAAGAAGGAAGTTGTCGACAGAGTTAGTTGAAGTATTTCTGCGGTTTAAGCTAATGTTGATTCATAGTGACTTAAAATAGTATTTCCGTTTTTAGAAATAATAATGTTAATTTTTGCAATTGAGTGAAGCAGGATCTATGCATATGAAGTGGACTAAAATTATATAAAGGTAAGAGGTTCGTATTTAATAATAAAAAAACTATTGTTTATTATTAAATTTATTTTACCATTAAAAAAATTATGAAAATGTATCTCAGTTTTAGCACAAAAATTTAAAAATTGGATTAGTTGTTTTACCACAACTTCAGATTCTCATTGGCATTTGATACGAGAAGAGTGTTATGTTAAAATTTAATGAAATATTGTCGGGCGTCAGAATGTTAAGAGAGCTCAATCTCATTTATTCTTCTTGTATTTTTTTTTTGGTAAAACAAGGTGCAACGAAACAAAAGTTTAGTTTCACAATAGTTGGTGAAATTTTAGCGTTTTCCTACATCTTTAATATCTTGAAATTATTTTTTATTTTACCTCGAATTAACCATGAGAGTTTTCAAAATATATAATTAAGTTTTAGTCAGAACCATCATGTCGGAAAATTTTGAAAAAAATTTG
The DNA here is from genome assembly GCA_030448955.1 of Trichopoda pennipes. Classification (NCBI taxonomy): domain Eukaryota; kingdom Metazoa; phylum Arthropoda; class Insecta; order Diptera; family Tachinidae; genus Trichopoda; species Trichopoda pennipes. The sequence goes on along the minus strand of JASKUP010000131.1, from coordinate 246,279 downwards.
TTTTGCCTAAAGCTATTAGTTTTTAAGCCATAGAGGATCACAATACATAATACCTAGAATGCCAGTTTACTATCATGTAATCCTTCTCTTTACTTGCCATTACCTTCCTTCGAAAAACTAGTTTTATTATTTTTATTATTATTATTTCCTTGTTATGAATCTTAGTTTATGGTTTTAGACAAACGCCATTTTAGAAGAGTATTTTATAAAATTTATTATTCTGCTGTTATCTTAGAGCTTTCCACAAAATAAACTTCTGTCGAAAATAAATGGCAAAATGTATTGCTTGGGCCTCATGGATATACTTTGCTTGCCGTAATTCACTTTTCTGTTTATTTTCAGATATATATTCCGTCACGGATGAATATTATATGAACGACACAAATGACTGTCGCTTTCGTATCACTCTTACAGTTAATTAGGGAGGTTAAAGGAAAATGGCAAATCAATTACTAGTCGACTTGGTAGGAAATTAGCTCTTATACTCTACTCCTCAAGTATTACTATGTGAGCCGCTATACAACATACCAGGGTTCAGAATTTTTCATTTATAAACATTCAAAAATCAACATTCATGATATTTTTCATAAATGATAAATTTTATATTTATTTTTCACACTCATAAACGAACAACAAAAAATGTTCTGGTTATTTTCATACATGAATGCGAACAACAAGAATTATTAGTCTTATTCATATGTGATAAATGATAAATTAGCTACTTCTCATTAATGTTATTTTTCATAAATGTACATGTTCATTTATGAACGTTGAAATTTTATAAAATTTCTCATAACTGAATGTGAAAAAATTTTCTACCTACGATCGCAGTTTACCGTAAAATGTAGTAAAAACACATGGGTACATATTAACACAAAATACAATATTGCAATATATTCTAAAAGAAATAAAAAAAAAACATTTTTTTTCCTGCATACGCCGACAATTGCGCATTATCAAATATGTGCGTTTATGTACGTGAATGCTTAACGCACATATTTTTACGACCTTTTCATTTATGAAAAATTATCAAAATTGTAAATATTCAAAAATGAACACTTGCGTGTTTATCATTTTTTCACTTATGAATAGAAAGAAAAAAAATAAATCGTCGCATTCATGAATGAGAAAACACAAAATAATTTGTAGTCTCTCACACATATATGAGAAAAAGCGGCTAAAAAATGACATGTACATATTCCTACATGTATGAACAGTGAGTGAATACTTCGCTACTCTGCAACATACCATGTGTATTACTTTAATTGAAATTAAAAAATAGTGAAACAATAACACTGTTATATTTATACCTTTATTGAGTTATTTTATTGCACAAGAATTATGCACAACATTTTAGAGTTTAACACGTATACTTTAATGCACAAACAAAATTACTTTAACGATATTAGCTTTATGAAATTCCTCGACAGCGTTCACACTTAGACTAAGCTGTCGACCATTTACTTAAAAACTCTGATTCAACGCTTACCATATACATGACATTGATATCATTAATCAGTGTAGATATTTGGGTGTCTTCTTGTTCTTCACAAGTTGTTTTTATTTTCGGATTGTTAAACTTAGTTCGTCGAATTTTAATGTAGCACGTCATTATTGGTGTTTTGTTTTGATAAGATTTCTCAGAAATTTCTTTTTAATTTTGTTTAGTGATAATTTTTTTATAACTTAAACTCAGCAGCTTGGTAACAATGAAAAACAAAACTCATTAGCTAAAAAACTATCGATTGACTTAATAAATTACAGAATGCGATCAGTTAAAACTAAGAAGATAGATATAAGAAAAAATTTCAGGCTAAATAGACTAAACAGTTTTTTAAATTATACATTAATTGGATGGAAACAAGCTTTCTTAAAGAAAAGAGGCGACTTTGTAGTGATAGTCAGTAGTCAGTGGTAGTCGATTTAAAAAACTTATGTTTTAGCCTTGTAAAGGGCTTATGGTAACGATTCTAATATATGTTAATAAAGCATGGACCAGATACAAATTTTGAACATAAAAAATTAATGCAAATGGTTGTATTAATTAAAAATTAAGTTCAGTAAGTTCAGTCTGCAAATGTTATGGACTAGATTTTTTTAAATTTATAATAACACAGAAAAAGTAAAGAGTAAAGAAACAAATTGCTACGTTTACCATCAAGATAATTCACTCTTTTGTAGTTTAAAAATTTTATTCTCAAAGTTTGTAGCTCAACGATTTGAGTTAAGTGAAGATGTGGACTTGCAAAGAATAACATAAATAAGGTTTCGATATTGGAAGGAAAGAAAGTAAAAGAATTGCCGAAGAATATCAAAGAGCTGTCTATTAAAAAAAAAAAATTAAAAATATATAATTTTTTCTTTTAGATTTTCAGCATTTTTCCCTTTCGTTAGTTGAACTGTTTTTTTTATGTTTTTAATTTTAGTTTTTTAAAACTAATTTCTTTAAACGTTAAAAATGATGCTAAATGCCTACACAAATGCAGATGTTTTAAAATAATTTAGTTTTAACTAAAATCCTCTCACTGAATAGGAACCTTCTACATTTAGTCTGCCTAAAAAACTGTTTACTGACACTTGGCGGCTGTACGGTTGTACACATCCATTTAGTTAGACTCGAAATGTTTTATTTTTATTGCTTATTCGCCATCGTTTCTACACTCACACGCATTTGAACGTATAAATATGAATTTACGTATACAAATGTTCAGGCGTTTGTGGTGCAGTTTGTACATGTGTTCTGGCGTGCCATGCCTGTGTGTATAAATTCTGGTGCTACTGCAGAAGGAAGAAAAAGGAGGAAAGGCGTTGTATGTTATTTTTTCTATTGTAACAAATGCCCTCAAAAACAACTGCTGGTTAGACGGAACTTATATTTGCTACATTAAAAGTTGCTGGCTTAAATACTTTAAATGGCAACTTTTCGTGAGTGTGTTGCAAAGGCATATGCATATGCGTATGTGAAAAATTCATACATACATACGCACATACGTCATGCATTCGCGTAAGCACGCAAACAGGCAGGCATCCAAATTACTACCAAAGTTTAATTCAAATTCCTGTAACGTTTTATGGATAACAGAATCAACAAAACAAAAAACAAAAAAAAAAACGAAACGGAAAAAAAAAATTAAATAGAAGTAGAAACTAAAAGTTTTTGTTTTTTTTTTTTTTTTTTTTGCAAAACAAAGTTTTCTAGTTTCATTAGAAATGTGAAATGAGTTTTAACTCTGTGTGAAATGTATTTATTTATGCTACCATTAATACACATATACATATGTAAGTGTCTACCGGAGCGCGCACATATTTTTACTGAACCTCTACATATGTGTGAAACCTTTTTCAAGTGATTTGCCTCAACGCTGTTAGATAATGTTGCAAATTAACATGCGAGCCTAGAAACAATTGCATTTGTGCACAAAGTAAAAACAACACACACAAACCCTCATATACACTCATTAGTGTTTTTATATCTACGTTTTTATTTGTAGTTGTGTATACGTGTATTTGTATCAGTAATATAAAGTAATATCGGTTTGTGTGAGTTTAAGCAAAATACATTTATTTTTTTTTTCAATTCTTAGTATGTATCCGTGTATGAATGTGTGTGTATGCAAGTAAGTAAAAATGTATATGTGTCTGTCAATATTCATTTCGAAATTCCTCCTTTTATCCACTTCTCACAATCGTTGTCTGCAGTAATTAAATTGTAATAATTGCGTTTTTCTGTTTTTGATTTTTAAAACTTTTATTTGTAGCGGAAATAATTTATCTCCACTTAATGTGGTGGTAAAACTGTTACGTGATTTAATTTTGTATTTCTGCACAAAAATTCGCTTCATGCTTTCTCGAAAAGAGCTTTTTTTAATGTTATCGAAATTTTCTTGTTATGAATAAAAATGTTGATGTCTATTGTTACAGAGAAGGTTGTTTGGAACTTTGTGTATAAATATGTGAGGTAAAGAAAAAGTCTTCTCTGGCTGTACTTATATATTTTCAAATATACCAGCGCTGCTATTTATATTTCTGGCCTGGTAACACTGACTGTTGCTAGGCACCAGCTGATGTTTCCAGTGCAACCTTCACATTGTTAAACATAACCTCAACCAAAACATTTTGTCATTTTATTGTTGTTAGTGTTAGTGATAGCAGGTTGAAAAAGTGATCTTAGAAGAAAATGGAATTAACTCGTGAACATTTTCGTGCAATAATTTTTTTTAATTCGTTATGACAACAGTGCACAGACAAAGTTAATTCCTTATATGGTAATGAAGCACCTTCTTACAGCACCATTAAAAACTGGTATAACGAATTCAATCGTGGCCGACAATCACTCCAGGACGAATCGCGTGAAGGTCGCCCAACAACGGTTGTTGTGCCAGAAAACATCGCAGCTGTGCATGAGCTGATAAAGCATGATCGCCATGTAACATATTGCGAGATTAAGGCATCTGTAGGGATTAGTGTGACAAGCATCAATAAGATCTTGCATGAACATTTGCATGTGAAAAAGGTTTGTTCACGTTGGATACCGCATAACCTGACAAACGCACAAAAGGATGCTCGTGTTGATTGGTGCAAGAAAATGTTGCAGAAATTCGCTCAAGGTGCATCGAAAGCAGTTTACAATAGCTGCACAGGTGATGAATCATGGGTATACTCATATGATCCTGAAAAAAAACAGCAATCCTTTCGCGCAGTCTTTCGAACGAAAACCCACCAAAGTTGTTCGTGGAATAGCACATCAAAGCAAATGGTTGCCAGTTTCTTCGGCATTACCGGTCATGTGGCGACTGTGCCATTAGAGCAACGTAAGACGGTTAATTTGGCATGGTACACCACTATTTGTTTGCCAGAAGTCTTTAAGAAACTTCGGGAAAAGTTAAAGAAAAGACGCATCATTCTGCATCACGACAATGCGAGCTGTCACCGATCGGCTGAAACAATGGAGTTTTTGACCCCAACTTGGCACCTAATGACTTCTTTTTGTCTCCGAACATCAAGAAAAAACTACGTGGACAACGCTTTCCTACACCTGAAGAAGCAGTTTCTGCATTCAAAACCCATGTTTTGGAAGTACCTAAAGCGGAGTGGAAAATGTGCTTTGAAAATTGGTTCCACGCATGCAAAAGCGTATAAATCTTCATGGAGATTATTTTGAAAAACAATAAAATAGATTTTTTCTTTAAATGCTTGTGTTTTCATTCTTAGGCCACAAATATAAATAGCAGCCCTCGTATATGCGCTAATATTTATAAACAATCAGCAGGAATATTATTTTTAATTATTTTTATGCTCTCATTTTACAGCCGAAAATTATGTGATTATTGGTTGCACGCCTTTAAAATTGCTGCTGGTAAATGCATATATCAGGTGGGTGTTTTGTTTATTGGGTTATATAACTTTAAGTTGGCAACACTTTTTAACCGCCGTAATTTTATCAATAGTTAAATGATTTAAGTTAAGTTTGGCTTTGCTTTTCAATACAAATAGACTGATGCCTGAAAAACGCAAATTGCTATTGATCCTGATTTTCCTAAGCGAATTTAGTTTAGCGATAAAGCTTACTTTTATGTGAATAAACAAAATTGCCATATATCTAGTTACGATGGTATTTAGGTGTAGAAAAACTGACTATTTAGTTAGCTTTATAGGCTGGTAGTGTACTACTTTAAACACGATCCTGTGTATAACGTAACATTCAATGGTAACCGCTATAGAGCCATTCATCGATTGAAAAACTATGATGTGCAAGAGCTGTGCTGTCAACAACAGGGTGCTACATATCAGCATGCTTTTGCTACAATTGTTTTATTGAAGGAAACGTTTGGTTAGCGCTGTGGCGATGTAAGGATATGTGAACTTGACCGTGTTATTGTCGCATGTTGAAAACAGCGATCGAAAAATGGCCCGCTAGATTACACTACATCCGAGCTTTAATTATGAGTTTTATTTAAATTATAATTCCAGAAGATCAAATACATCTTTGTTTTATTCCAAGCCTCTGTAAAAGCACCCCTTATAAAACACATATAAGCAGAGGCCTTAAAATAAACAAAATATTTAAACACAATTCTAAGCTTTAGTCACAAAAAAATCTAATACTAAAAACAATATTTTTTTTATAAATTATTTTATTTGAAAACTTTATAAACCACCTTCGTCGTTAAAAAAAAAATACTTTTCTCAAAACACACATACACAGGCACAACCATACAGCTTCGTATGTTAAGTTCACATAAAAAACAATTAACCTAAAGAAAAATTCTTTGAATTTAATATATTTTTAATTGCATATCTTAAGGGTTTTGTAAATAACACTCAAGGGACATGTAACTAACTGGCTTCATTAAATGAATGTTATTGAGACGGCGGCAAGAAAAATTAAAAATAACTGCTTATATAAAAAATTATAATTTACAATATTTTAAACAAATTATTTCTAAATAAAGCAGAAAAAATAAAATGTAAAACAATAAGATTAGATTTTAAAGATACAGGTAGATGCCTAAATTTTTAGCAATAAATAACCAAAAAGCAAAACATGAATATTATTTTAAAAAATTTACAAAAAATATTTTTGGTAATGAGTGAATACCCTTAATAATTTTTATTTATATGCTTTATGTTTAAATGTTTAATCATATCTTCAACCAAATTGCATAAAGATGCCAGGCATTTTAATATTCCCGTATTAATTACATTTCTGCAATGGGCTGTTTAAACATAAAAGTAAAAGTATCAGGCTAATGAGAAAAATCGTAATTTGTAAAACCAAAAACACTAAAAAATTTAATATTCAAATGATGTAAGTGAACGTATTTTATTTGTAAGAAGTCATATTAACAGTGGGATAAAGCAAAAGTAAAAATTATTTTATTTAAATAATTATTAGTTTATACTTTTTACCTGAATCTGAACAAAGCTTCTATTTGATACTATACAAATAGCTTTTTGCCAATGAGTTTTTTAATAAAGTCTCTGTAAATCTTGTTTAGACAAGTTTTTTAAAAATATTTTTATAAAGAATTTACTTTAAATAGTACCTTTAATTCAAATATTATTTTGTTTTTTTTTTTTGAAATACTTAAAAAAAGTACCATTTTAAGTACTTTTTAAAAATACAATTAGCTTAGTCGCCCATGTTAAAAAAGGAAATGTCTTTTATAAAGAATTTACTTTAAATAGTACCTTTAATTGAAATATTATTTTGTTTTTTTTTATAAGAAACCTAAAAAAAGTACCATTTTAAGTACTTTTTAAAAATATAATTAGCTTAGTCGCCCATGTTGAAAAAGGAAATGTCTTTAAAATTGCTATTTAAATTTAAATATGTTCCCTTTTTTCGAAAATGGTACCTTTATTAAAAAGGATCTTATCGTAAATGGATATTCGTCTTTTTTGGCATTATCTTAAACAAAAGTTCTAAATAAAAGCTATCTACTTCCATTGAAACAAGTATTTCGTTTTTATACAGAAAGGAAAAAGATTTCGTCCCAATTTCACCGGAGGAATATAGTTAGTTGAAGAAAGTACATTTCCTAAAGGTACATTATGAGACAGTATACGCCTTGAAGGAACAAACTTTTCGACAAAATTGTTTTAATCCGAAACCACTTAAATTACCTTTATTTTGTACTACAAGTAAAATCGTTAACAGTTTGCCGATTTATGCATTTTTGTTTTTGTTTCAACATTAAAACTTTATGAGAGATCCGCTTGGACATCTTTTCTATGGATGTTTGAAAGTAAAGACAAGATGAGTCGCTTCAAATTGTTGCTTTTAAAGGAATTTAAAATTTAAGCCAAAATTTGTGGTACCGCGTGTAATGAGACGTACGTTTTGTTCTCGTTTCTCTATCACAATATAATTTCGGTTTGCTGTTGTTGTTGTTGCTGCTGTATATGATTTCCTTTTCCATAGACGACACATTGGTGGCGGCTGTTGTGTTGTTATTACTGTCACATGAGATTTTTTAATGATTCATTTCTTAATTTAACTTTTTTGTTTTTGTTTTTTGCATGCAGAGAGAAGAGCTTCTTCCTTTTTTTTTTGTTTTTTGTGTACTTGCTGTCATTTAAAACGAGTGTTATTTCTGTCATCCGGTCTTTAAAGCTCTCAACAGTAATCTGAGTTTGTGTTGCGAAATAATTTTGCTTTTTATTCATTAAAAAGCAATTAAGTATGCTGCACGCGGCTTTAATTACAGTTTTATGGGTAACAGACAAACGCAAATACAATCACTGTCGGAGATTAAAATCAGTCTGTGCGTTGACAGCAAACAAAAAAAAAAAAATACAAACAAATAATAGAATATTAAAACTCTCTAGGGAACTGAGTAACTAGTAGAAACAACCAAAAATTAAAAAAAGGAGCATCATTGACTGGTTGCTGCACAGCAGTTTAAAAAAATAAAGCATACATTATAGGCGTTCGTCGTTATATGACATAAAGTCATTGAACACATTTGTATATTTATATGTTTCTTTGTTTGTTTGTTTGTTTAATTTAATTTTCGCTGGGTAATTTTATGTCATCGTTCTTATTAGACGCAACAGAAGCAGCTCTACATTTCACTTTGTGTTACTTTTGTAGCATTTGAGTTGGTTTTATTTTATAATAAGACCTTTCAGAACCGTGTTTTGCATGTTGTTGAGTAAAAATTTGTATAAAAAAAAAATTGTGTAGGAAAAAATTGTTCACTTCCAGTTGCTGAAAGTTTAAAAAAAGGCAACACTTAATCATTGAAATAAATGAAGTGAGTTTGGACTGCATATAGATAGATATTTTTTTTTCGGACCAGCACTTAGGGGATGACCCCTACATATGCAATGCATTGTGCCAGAATTAGGAAATTTGGTTACGGGAAGGAGGAAAGAGGGAGTAGTGTCTGTGAACATTCAGTTTGAATTTCCCCAGATTGAAAGTGACAGGAAAGATCTCCGGAGGGATTTTATTCCACATACGGACTGTTCTGCTAAAAAACGAATTTTCCCTGTAATGCGTAGTGCGATTCACTGGCCAATCAACCACAAATGGATGTGCTCTCAACGAAAACCGTGTTAAACGCGAAAACGTGTGATTATCTGGAACAAGTCTCCTAATTTCATTAAAGCACTTTCCATTGTAGTAACGATAGAACAGTCGATGCTCTAGAGATAGAGTTGGATACCCTACCGTCTCCAATGAGCCTCTTGGCCCTCTTCTGTACGCGGTCGAGTAACTCCAAAATAGACTTTGGAGCGCCGACCCATACATGAGAGTTGTATTCCATTTTCGGACGAATATAGGATGGAGTGAAGTATCTTTTACACCGTTTTAGGAAACCGAGGCACTTGAAAGCTTCTTTAGAAACCTGAAAAATGTGTTTAGTCCATCAAACATCACACAGAATTTTCATGCCAAGAACATCAAGAGCTTCCGACTCCGTTATATCTATATCACCCATAGTGACAGATGCACCACCAGCACCGAACGCAGATCTATGCGTTAGCATGCAACATTGCGTCTTACGAGCATTAAAATCTACTTTATGCACACCACCCCATTCTAAGATCGTCGCAAGGTCGTGATCTGCCTTTTGGAACTAACCTCCAATAGATAGATAAATACTAACCTGGTAAAAGAGCTTACTTCCAAATTAAGGATAAACAATAAACTTTTGTAAAGCATGAAACATTTTGCAGACAAAGGATTGTCTATTACACTTTTATCTTTTTAGGGTTCCATACCCAGAAACTAGTAAGTGCAAACATATTCCTATGACCGCTCTAACAACATATATCTCGACATAAAGCTTGCTGCAAATGTGAGGTTGCCTCAATAGTGTCCTGATTTTTAAGTAGTGCCCTTGTTTTTGAAATGCAATAGCCAGAAAATTTCTGTTCAACTATTTTTATGTCCGCTAAACGAACATGTACAATAACTTAAATGAACTATAATGTAAAGGGTGCTCCTATAGTGACATTAAAATATATAGCTTGAGTTTTTCATCCGTAAAAGGGGAAACATTTAGAAATTCCATAGAGTGTGTGTGTGTGATCGCTATACAAATTAATGCGTTCGATTAAGTTAAAACAATAGGTGGTCCCAATAAGGCTGTATTTTGACACATATAGCTTTTTGTTTTAAACCATTACAGAATTGTAATTGAAATGTGCAAAGAAGATGTATTGCTGTGCTTGCTTTAAGGACAAGTAGCCAGTATATTGTTACGAATATGTCTTGCTTAAGTTTTAGAATAAAATAATTAACCAATAGAGCGAACTATTGCTTACAAAATGCATACAAATTTTATACATACACAACAACAATTTGATATGTTGTTTACTAACTGCCTGGCATGCAAAAAAAAAATACATGTATGGTAAACAGCACACATCTAAACGCTCAAGACAAAATAAAATTTGAGAACAACAAACATGCATGTTGTTTACCATCTGCATAGTTTTCTAAGAAACCCTTTTCTAGAAAAGACAACAACAAATATTTTGAAATAAACCCAAACACCATAAAAACAAAAACAAAAATAGACATTCAAGCGCCTATATATCGAATAAACAATGTACAACAACAAAATGTGATACAAAGGGAGTAGAAGATTCCTAAATTTTCTAGACTTTAAATGGACAAATATAAATAGCACAGCGTCTGAGTGGATAATCAATCAGTAAAAAATTAAACCTCATCAAGTAAAGACGTGCATTTTTAAGCAAATTGTTCTGAAGTGACAATTTTGTGTGGTTGAAATTAATAAAATTGTTATTAATTTAAAAATTAATCTAAAAAAATTGGTTTTATTTATTTTGCAATAAAGAACTCACAAAAAAACGTTTATAAAAGGTATAAACGTAACAATATTATCAAATCAATGGTTTCCCAATAGTAATGAGATTTTTATTGTTCCAGCATTCAAAAAGCATCATGGAAAAAAGGTGTTTAAAATATTTTTAAAATTAAGCTTTTTGTTTTTTCTTTTAAAGAGAAGTAGCACTTCGGGCAAGAATGCCAGAAAGGCATATACGGAAGACATGAGACAGGTGGTGAAAGTAGAAGGATAGTTACGGAATCTTTGTGATAAGTAGCGAGTATAAAATCAACTGAATGGTTTCCCAATAGTAATGAGATTTTAATTATTCTAGCATCAATAAAGGTGTTTTTATATAATTGATCTCTGTGACTACAAAGTCAATATTTTTAAATAGTAACTTTTTTAAAGATCCAAAACTTATTTTGTGCACGGGAAAAAAAAACAAAATTAAAATTGAAAATTTTAGAAATTTCTCGTTTGGATGTAGTGACGTTTCTAAATTTTGCTTTTAAATGTTACTACGTTTTAATAAGCTTCGAAAATCACTAACGCATTGAGATTTCTAATGATAATTAGCAAAAAATTTTTGCTTTAAAGCAGACTTAAAAATATTGAAATAAAAGCTTCACAGGAATTCAGGAATAAAGAATCAACTGGTTGAACGACTAAAGACGCCTTTCCGAAACGTGTTCATATGAAAGGTAAAAAGGTACTTTTTGCAAAAGAGGTCTCTGTATCATAAGTGGAAGATATTGAACAATTTGCACTAGGTAAAGCTCCACTAGCGAAATTTATGGGTTGTTTGGGTAAGATTTATTGTTTAACAAATTTGCACCTGTCGCTTAGTAAAAGGTGTTTTATTAAGCTGGATAGAACTTTAAATTGTAAAAAGTAACACAAAAAATGAAATTTTGATGAAACATTTTTTTTTATTTGTTTCAGTATACTCTGACAAATCATCATGAATAGACTCTCGCTTGAACAACGCTACGAAATTATCCAAATTTACTTTGAAAATCAGTCGTCGATTCGCGCAACTTATAGACGACTTCGTCATTTTTATGGCGTACATAATCGTACATCTGAACAAGCCATTCGTCGAACTGTCGATAGATTTCATACCACATACTCTCTAGAGGATGCAATAACACCAACATGTCGAAGGAATGTGCGTACTGAAGAGAATATCGCCGCTGTAAACTAAAGTGTGGAAGAAGATCCAAATTTATCAATTCGTCGTCGGTCGCAGGAATTGGGGCTCTGTCCGTCCACTACGTGGAAAATTTTGCGCAAAGATCTCGGCCTACACCCGTATAAGATCCAGCTGGTGCAGGAATTGAAGCCACGAGACCATTATATGCGTCGTTCTTTCGCCGATTGGGCTCTAGAGCAGTTGGTAACTGACCCGTTGTTTTATCGCAAAATTGTGCTCAGCGATGAGGCGCATTTTTGGCTTAACGGGTTTGTTAATAAGCAAAATTGCCGCATATGGAGTGAGACCAATCCACAACAGACCCTACAGACTCCATTATATGGAGAAAAATGCACCGTTTGGTGCGGTTTTCACGCTGGTGGCATCATCGGACCTTATTTCTTCAAAAATGAGACCGGAGCTCGCGTTACGGTCAATGGAGATCGTTACCGCACCATGATCAATGATTTTTTGTTTGAAAATATGGATGACATTGATCCGAACGAGATGTGGTTTCAACAGGATGGCGCTACGTGCAATACAGCGAACGCAACCATCGACTTATTGAAATCAAAATTTGGCGATAAGTTGATTTCGAGAAATGGACCTGTCAATTGGCCTCCAAGGTCGTGCGATTTGACACCACTCGACTATTTCCTGTGGGGCTACGTGAAGTCACTGGTTTATGCTGATAAACCAGCGACAATTGACGCCTTGGAGGACAGCATTGTTCGTGTTATTCGTGACATACGCCCAGCAGTGCTCGAAAAAGTGGCCCAAAATTGGACGTCCAGAATGCGCTTCGTCAAGAATAGCCGCGGTGCCCATATGCCCGAAATCATTTTCAAATGTTAATGTCACGTATTGATCCTTCGAATAAAAAAGAAATTTTGATTACAATTTAATTTTTTGTGTTATTTTTTACAATTTCAAGTTCTATCGGGCTTAAAAAAACACTCTTTATTAGAGTGTGGCAAATGTCATGCACTCATTGAAGCAAATTTGTGTTTTAACAATTAATGATGAAGTTTATTTGTTGCATGAAATAAACCTCTGTTTATCAGTAGTTTTACATTCTACTTTTAAGGCGGCGAAAAATAAAAAATTTTCATTTCCATGGTTTCCAGTAAAAGTAGGGAAATACTTAAGTTTTAATATATTTTTTATGTTTTATATATTTTTTGTTTATAATCAACGCATACGTACGCACATGTTCGAACAAACCCAATCTATCAAATGAAGTAAAAATAGGGAATAGTTGCAAATATTAAATTATTTGGAAACGAGCTTCAGGAGAAAGAGATATAGAAATTGAGATTTAAGTGTCTGCAGAAAATTCTTTAAAAATGTTTAAATAAACACACACGCATACATCAACGCATTTCACTTAAATTTTGCAAAATGCCAAAGACAAAATGTCATTAATTAATGACAGCTAATTTTAAATTGAAATTTTGTGCCAACCACTGATTGTCAACGTTGGTACATCTTATAGTGTTTTTTTTTTGTTTTGGTTTTAAACAGCGTTAGTACTCCGGCGGATATTATATTGTATATGTGTACAATGTACATATTCAAGTGTGTTAGTGTACAAATAATTACTTTTCTTCTTTTTAATTATAATCAATGTTTACAGCAGCGTATAAGTTTAAGTTGTCTTTCCCTGCAGTTTTTGTTGCCATCGAACAATACAGCCATTGAACTGATTTTCTTCTTCTGTTTATTTTTGTTTTGTAATTTACTCATTATTGGTTTTGCTTTTGTTGTAGTAGTTGTGTTATTTTACGGTCATATTTGGTTTCGCTGTAGCTCTTTTTTTTCTGTGCGAAAAATTTTTCTACAGTTGGCGACAGAATGGAAAAAAATTGAAATTGTTTCAACGGAAAGACTGAAACCAACAAATTTTTAATGTGACATTAAACACCAATTGTGCGTTAAATTTGCGTTAGTGGCATCGAATGTTCATTTTCGCGACAGCTGTCCCTATTTTTTTTTTTGCTAATGACGCAAATTGTATGTTTATCGGTTTGCTGGTTGACTAAATAACTTAGTTATGGCAACCGGTTATTGTTTTTGATTGCTTGACAATTACAATGTCAAGTCAATGTGTCTCTAAAAAAATCATACACAATTGATAAAAATGGCCTTCAAAAGTGTCATAACTCATTTCTTTTTCCCCTAATCATCTTATAAGTTTTACTTAATTTTGCGTAATAAAAATTCTCTCCTAATTTCTTTTGAATTTATTGAATTTGTCACAAGTCTTAAAACACTACATCAAGTGTTACAGAGATTGAAAAGTGATCACCTAAAGTATAAAAATTAGAATCCGATTTTTCGCTTGCTACAGCAATAGAGCAAACTGCCAAGTTGTAGGTGAATGTCAAGTAGGTCATTATCTGCTCTACAAACAAACAAAAATTGAAGTTTTAAACACATATTTTAAACGAAATGACCTTTTCAAATAAAAGAAAATTTAAAGAAATAGTGCGAGTTGTTGTTAACGTGCTTTGCACATAGAATATACATGAAATATTTATATTTTTCTGCCTTTTGCTAACCAACTTGTATTAGTGTTTGTACACAAAAACGATTCCTACAAAAAATAAAAAAATTTCCAAAAAATTTCCTAATTATTAGCGTAATTTAAAGCAAAGAAAATATCGTATACAAACAATTGAGAAGTGATGAGCAAAACTGATGGGCACTGCCATAAAGTACCGATCTTACTTTTTAGTCATGGTGATGTTCTTTAAATGTGTTTGTACTTAAGAACACAAAGTTAACGTCATTTCTGTAGTGAACGCTAAGAATGACTTAAAAGAAAGCTAAGCCCATGTGTGTGTTTTCTACACAAGGCATCGACTAGTTCATCTTTTACGGGAGAAACATAGTTGCCCTGCGTAAGAACAGCGAATGTTTAGTACGCAAGAGATTATAGAAAATGGAAAAAATTACAGATAAAACATAAAAACATAGAGTATAAAAAAGTGCTACAAAAGAATATTTTTAGTCAAAAGAATACTTACGATATTACGCAAAATTTAAAACTTGTGTGCTGGTATTTACGAAGAGAAAAAATAATTTCAACAATTTGCGAATAATTACCACAATTAAAATAGTAAATTACTCCAAACATCGGGTTGTCTTAGGATTAGCAAATAATTTGAAATTTTGTGTTTTCAACAAATTTTTCATATTTTTCTCATTAAACATTGTAACGAAGATGGTTAGTTTAAGTTATATAAGCGTATTCGCATTATTCGCATTGTGTCTGTTGACATATAAAGCACTTTGTAAGAAATCCTATGAACAGAAAACAACAACAAAAATTAACGTTTTGAGAAACAACAACAAACAAACAAACAAACGCCAGAAGTGAGTGCGACGATTTAGAGTTTTCTAGTAAATTCTAGAACATCTCAAAACAATATATACATAAATAAGGCTTTTTCTATTGAGGGCAAAGTCAGTCTAGTTTTGAATGTGATAAAGACATAACAGTAAAAATAATACCTAACATCCGCGGAAGTGTTAAGTTATCATCGTGTATTTTTGTGTTCAATAATCGTGTAATTTAATTAAAACTACAAATTTGTGTCATTATTTTTTTTAAAGAGAAGTAGCACTTCAGACAACATTGCTTACTTAGTTAAGTACCGTGCTACATTCTTTAGGAAAGGGATAGAGATGAGACAGGTGGTGAAAGTAGAAGGATGATTACGAAAATTAATTGTCGTATAAGTCAGCACAGTGACCAGTGACCATGCCTTCATCACTGAGCAGCCCCACAGGCAGTCAATTTTTATTTGTAGTAAAAAAAACCAAGGTCTTTGTTGGGAATCGAACCCACAACCCCCAGTGCAGTAAAAGAACTCAATAAACTAAAAGCTTTTTAAAGGAATAAACGTAACAGTTAGTATTTCCTGTTTTACATATTGATGTAAACAGCTTAAAGCCATAAAGAAAAAAATCAATGGTTCTTAAAATCACTACAAAGTTAGATCTGTAATGTAACACACCAAAAAAAAAATCCACTCCGGATAATAAGAATTTAATAGTATAAAATAAAATTTATACAGATTTTTGCCAACTAAAAAATGTTTATGAATTTAATAAAATAATTTTTATTATCACCAAAAAAATACATCTTTAAAAATGGAATTTGGGCAGAAATAGTGCAAAATTCTGCAACTTTGTTTTTCAATTTACCCTGAATAAAATAATTCCTTAAAGAGGTTATAACACGTTCGCAGAATTGAAATCGCTTCGTAAAGTCCATTTAGTCTAAACAAGATCATCAAAGAAAAATTAAAATAGAAGTTAACAAATATTTTGGCCAATAATTTTATGAAAGAATTGATTCCAGGGTCACTTGATAATTATACACTAAAAACAGTAGTTGCCTGGAATCCATATTATTTTCGATTAAATGTTAATAATTAATTTTGTCCCATTATTTTTCGATTAATTAATAGAAACGGTTTTGTATCACTACCAATGTTTAATGCAATTATCATTTTGCTTTTAATATCAGAACGTTTTAACTCGATCTCTTTCGTTAAATAATTGTATTAATTAAAAGAAAAGTGCCATTTGTGATTTTTATTCTTGCTTTCCCAGTATCCCTTTAGTAAAATATTTCAACATTTAAACATTTTCCAGCTTATTTTTGTTGTTATTTTTGTGTATTTTAAAGATAAGAAGCTTACCAGCGGCTCGAAACAAATACAAATACAAAAAAAGGCCAACATCAGGAGAGTAATAAAAATATTTATTTGTAGTGTCAGGGTTTTAAATTAAAATCACTTAAAAACTTTTGCAACGTAAATAAAATAATTAAAAAAACGTGGTTTTATTTATAGTTAACGGGTATTCAAATAATGGTCAATTAACACAACAATAACAAAAAAACAAAACAAAACCTTTTAGTATTTTTTCTCCCCAAAAGTAAGAAAAATTTCGTCAGCACACGAAAATTTATGCTCGAAGTAAAGTTTTAAATAACTAAAATAACAAATAATTTAAACAGACCGCATGGTAATTTTTAGAAAATTACTGGAGTTCAAAAACATGATTTTATTATTTTTAAAAAATAAAATCTTTCTAACGAATTTTTAATAAAAAGGTGTTTTAATGGCCTTAACCGAATTTCAGGCACTAGTTTCCTAATTGCCTCCTCTCAACAGATGCTAAGCCAATCGATTGTGTGCTACGTTAGGGAGTTCTTATAGCTGCTGTGTTTTAGTTTTTTGTTTTCTTCATTATTAGCGACAAGAGTTTTAATGGCGAGTGAATAATTACTTGCAAACGTTTTATTTGCGAATTTCATTAAAATTTTTTCTATTGTTGCAAAACACAATTATAGACTTGTTTTGTTATATAATTATTTTTAAGCAAAACTAATCATTGTTATTAAAATCTGAATTTATAATGTTTATAGAATTATTGTTTTTATTTTCTCTCTATATAAAACATATTTTTCGAAAAAGAATTGTTAAAAAAATCATGAACTATTTTTGTAAATAATAAAAATTTAATTTTAAGTTAGATTTAAGTTCGTCCTTGTAAAGAGAACAATAGAGACTTCGCACAAGCTAAATAAAAATAATTACTTAAGCAGCAAAAATAAAAGGAGAATTATAACAATATTAAAAAAAATATTGCAGAAGCGAATACTCAGCTGCAGGTAAGTATGGTGCCTTCTTTCGAAAGGCATACAACAGATGAGATATGTAGAACAGAGTAAAGAATTTAAATTTAACTCAGCTATGAGCTACGAGGGTAAGAAGCCATTGTTTTGAACAATTTTGCAATTATTTACACAGTTTTGTAGCGCCTATTGTGTTTATTTTCTAATATCTGATTTTTCAACAAGAAGTTTGTTTTGCAATTGTGACAACACCAACAATATGATAGTTTTGAAGTTTTGTTTTTTAAGGTATTCGCAGGTATCCCTGTATGCTAGCAGGTAGTGTACTAGCTTGTCAGTCTTGGGGTTGTGCATGCGATTCTTAACGAAGACCTTGGTTTTTTTTTACTACAAAAATAAAAATTGACTGTCGGTGGGGCTGCTCAGTGATGAAGACATGGTCACTGGTCACTGATGCTGTCTTATACGACAGTTATTTTCCCTAGCTATCCTTCTACTTTCACCACCTGTCGCATTTTTTCTGTATCCCCTTCCTAAAGATTTAAGCACGGTACTTGACTAAGTAGTCATTGTTGCCTGAAGTGCTACTTTTCTTAAAAAAAAACAAAAAAAAGATGCACTGGCAATTGTTACAATGAATTCAATTTCGCATGGCAATCTTATTAAAACAATTAAAATCTACTATGAAAATGATGGTTCTGTTAAAGATGCATCTCATAAAATTCCTGATATTTTTGGACAACTTAATTCTCCTTCTGAGACCGCTAGTCATAATTTAGTCGTTAAATGTGTGTCGACAGGCTCGATACAAAATGTGCGAACACCAACGCGTGTTCGACCGGGTCGTTCAACTGAAAACATCGCAGCAGTGAGGCACAGTGTTAAAGCAGATCCAAATTTGTCAATTCCTCGAACGTCGAACTTGGACTTTACGTTTGACTTACAAGGTTCAACCATTCAAATCGTCCTAAATTCGCTGTTATTTCTGCCATTCGACGCATGGTACCCATTAAGAATTTTCCGCTGGTTTATTATCGAAATTATTGTGTTTTTTTCTAATGAATCATAACATCTTTGGAATATTTGACGATATATGTTTCTCTGCCGCATCAAGTAGATTGTAAGAAGTGACAGTTTGGTTTGCCACGTTTGCCGCTCTTCAACAGCGATTTGATTAGAAGCTTCTTGTAGAAAGTTTGTGGTTTCATCAACACAACCTACAATGTTAGTTTCTGTACTTCTTCCATTTTGCAATCCACTATTTTTAATTTTATCGTCTACTGATTTACTTACAGAATTCCAGTTTGCTTTATTGTACAAAGGGATTTTTTCCGACTTTGAGGTGGAACTAAGAATCGTACATGCCAAGGGAGTATGATCGGAATCAAGAACATTCTCATGTGCTACAATTTATGAGAGTGCCAAGCTCGAGTTTGAAAGTAACTAAATTAATTACCGCAAGCTGCATCGAGGCCATCTTTTAACCAAATCTTGTAAAACAATCGGGATGATTAATAAAGTTGTTAGACCTTAGGGGGTGGTTAAAAAGTTTATTGCTAGCTGTGTTATTTTTATGGCAGAGCCATCTTCTGCGTTTGGCGTTAAGATCACCAAAAATAAAGAAATCAGTTGCTGTTGCTATTATTATTTCCAAATCGCTAGGGAAATGGTGAATTTTACTGGACGATTGTTGACACTAATTATAACCGCCACATTTTCAATAGTCGTTGATGTTGGGTACTTTTTAAGACGCTAATGTGGCATATTATTTCAAATTCCTATCAATACTCCTCCTACATGAGTCTGCCGGCCTTCTCTATGAATTGAGAAGCGTTTGTATGCTTAAAGAGTCACTTTTGGTGCTCTATGTGGTCTGAAGGAGTAATTGGGCTATTTTATTTCGAAGATGAGGCTGAAAATGGTAACGGTCAATAGATGACGCTATCGCGAGATGCTAAAAACTCAATTTTGGCCTATTATTGACGGTGTCACATATCACACAGCCCATTTATTGTAAAGAAAGATTATCAGCAGTTAAGTGGCCAGCCAGATCGTTTGACTTAACACCAGCGGAATATTTTTTGTGAGGCTATGTAAAGGACAGAGTTTATATTGAGCCAATCGAATGGATTTCAGCCTTAAAACTCAAATTCCGTGATGTGAAATAAGACCACCATTTTGCCAAAAAGTGGTTAAAAACTTTAATGAAAGAATCGAAACTGTCAGTGTGTTGGCATTGGACATTTGCTAGATATCATTTTTCATTCATAAATGTCGAACTTTTTTCTTCGTAATACAATAATAATTTGAATCATCAATAAATATCTCTTATTCTTTTTTACGATCTTTGTAAATTAAATTAACAATATATATTACAAAAAAAAAAAACGGTAAAAAAGAATAAGAGATATTTATTAAAGATAAAAAAGGTCGATTAAAAAAAAACTACAAAAATTTGAATCATCTTAATCTAAATTTTTTATTTTATTTTCTTTTAGAAAATCAACTGCGCTGATGATTTAATAATTTATACTAACTACTGGCGAGGAAGGTGGATTCGATATACATACATATATCAGGGGTAGCTGAAACAAGATTAAAGGGCCATTTTTTTCATTTGTTCCTTTTGTCAAAAACTGTTGGAAGCAATACAAATTATAAACAAAATTTTAGGTTCTCTATTTCGTTTTACCTTTTATATTAAAATTACTTTTTTACTCCAAGACAAGGTTTTATTTTTAAACAATTTATCTCTGTTAGTAAAAAAAAATAATTTAATTAAAAAAAATAATTTTCAAGATGCTCTGTTAAAGGAATACTAACCGTTTGTGCATCTTTTAGCTTTATAAGAATGTTTTAGATTTTTAAGAATAAAGTTTACTTCACTGAATCTTAATGGGACTTTTAGTTATTGTAGAATTTTAACAAATTAGTAGTTAGTTGACCGTTCCAGCCCTGGTATTTAATACAATGTTATACTATGTTTTTATTAACATGTACGTTTTAATTATTCTATTATTATGCTCATGAAAAATGAATAGAAATATAACATACCTATTAATTATTTATTTATTTATGCACTTAAGGCTACTATTATTACATTATAATAGAATTAAACAATAGACATTGAAAAATATAAATACAAATGAATGCCTACAAACATATAGAATCAACTTAAGCTCGTGTTACTTCATGTTTGAATGTTTGAATGGTTTTTTTAACAAAAGGTGTTGACTATTTTTTTTCTCTTTTTTTGCTTTCCATGCTTAAGCACGTATTTAATTTGAATTAATTTCCTTTTTGTGTGTCACACTAATTGCTGTACAATCAAAAAGTCTATAAATTTTCAACCAACAACACAAACAACTGCAAGTATTCATAATTGTTGCTTAGACTGGTCGAAAAAACCGAAATGAATAGAAAAGAAAATATGAATAATTTATTATAATTTTTATTTCATGGAATGACATTAAAGCTTTTTTTTTGTTCATGGATTTATAAACAAAAATGTACAGAAGACCATCCAAAAAAAAATTATAGATATGAAATAGAAATTGTATAAAATATTAAAACATTTTTACAAGAATTATTAACATTTATTTCTTTATTATTTTTAGTATAAAAATCTTTATTTTATTCATTGCGTTTTGTCCTTTTTTTTTCTTTCTTGGGTTTAAAACAAATATATTTGATTAAAATTCACGTTATGCTGTTAATTTGAGAAATCTTTTGTTGGAAGTGGTGTAAGACGTTTTTGTTTGCAGTTTTTCTTTTCATCATATTCTTGTGAAATCTATAAGTAAAATTGAAAAGCGCTTTTGAAAAGAAAAATCAAACAATCGCTTATAAATTTTATTCATTTAAACAACGACAAACTTCAATCCTAGAAATAAATATAAAAATTATATAATTTATGTGATTTTTCTATCAGGTCCCCGGCACTAGTCGCACACACATTCATATAGAGTCAAATTTCTTAAAATAAAAAAAATAAGTTCGAATATAAGATAAAAAGTACTTTATGCTTAAAGATATTTTCATGAAAATGGTTCTGGGTTTTTCTTTTCTTCAGAGATACTCAAAAAAATTTATATTCTTTATCCTTAATTAAAAAAAAAATTATTTATATATCACTATTTATTAACTTCATATTAATGTTGCTTATGCTGTTGCTACTTTCAGTATTATTCTTTTGGCTCACATATCACCCCTGCCACAATATTCAGAAAATATAAAAGACTAAGATTTACTTTTCTATGTTATTCTATTTATTTAATCAGAATGAATAACAATTCGAAATTGAAATATTTAATGTCAAAACAGTCGTTTCGCTGTTAAAGCATTGAACGCCACATGAATACAAATTAATTTTTTTAGGGCAAAGACTGGAGTAAATTTACTTAGATTTTCCTAAATATAAGTGCTATTAATGCAGTTACTAAACAAACAATTTGGTTTTAGTCTTAATCTCTTTATTGGATTCGTAAATAATTTTCTTTATTTTAATCACGTTCGATAGCTAAATAGAAAAGGTGAAGCTTTGTATTCCCCTTATTACTTGGCAAGCTAATAAAAGTTTATCCATAATCATATTTCTATTAATTTTTCTATTTCTTATCAATTAAACAATATAAAACGTTCATTATTTAACAGCAATAAATACTATAACATCAATAACAATTGAGCATTGAAAGGACTAACTTATTATTTATAAGAACAGTTGGAGTACCGCATAAAATCACATTTCAGCGCAGAGAGACATCTTTAAAGAACTTTCTAAAGTGCTGGCTAAAACATGTTTAATTTAAAAAAGAAAATATAGTTGCAGTGGTTTTTCTAAAAAAAATTCTTGAGTTTTGTTATATTGTTTGGCTTGAGACAACATGACTATTGAGTTTTTATACAAATTGCGGAGTAAAATCCACTGATGAGCTATATGAATAGCAGAGAAGTGGTCAGTCATATGGATATGGTTTCTCCACAGCAGTACATTTTAATTTAAAAAAATAAATGTGTTATGAGAATATTATAACATATTTCTGTGTAAAGTAATCTAGCACGATGTTATTAAATCTAGCTTGGAAACATTAAATACAATTATTTCTACAAATAATTTTCAGTAAAGGCATTCATTGTTTTTATATGATCTAACGAGGATCAATTTAAGGCTGCCTGGCAAAAAATGCAGAACAGGCAAAGGAAAAAAAAATTCAAGATATAAAAGCTTTAATTTATATAGTATAGTAGCGTTCCCATGACTGCTTTGCAAGTCATTTGTGGTTTGTTTTTAATCTGCAGCTTTCTGTTTTGTGTGCGCCAAAAAATTCAATCATTCAAGAAAATTAATCAGAAAGGACACAATTTCCTTCTTTTTCATTTTTATGTTTTTTTTTAATAATTTTATCTTTTTCACAATTCAATATTTTTGTGTGCTTATAAAATACGTCTTACTCTTTTGCAACACGTATCGGGAACTGAAGCCATTTAAAAGCAAACGGCAAATCTGAAGGATCATAGGAATGCGTGGTATCAGCACATCCTCGCCCTTATATTTTCCTTTTAAAATTTTTGCTTCAATCCCATTTTTCATGACTTTTTTTACTACTAAACGTATCCCATTGCAAAGTCGTGGCTGGAAGATATTTCTAAACAAAATAACTGGTCGACAAACTTTCACTTGCGAATTTTAAAATTCGACTGGATTTACAACATCGTCTTGATTGGCAACAGGGTCAACCGATTTGTAGGTAAAAATTTCCTTGGGAATGTCATTCAAAATTGTCACATTGATATCCGAAACATTTTTCGCAGCGAATTTAGCTCTTTCCCACAACCAATCGTGGTTTCTACAATATTGTGCAATACCGGAAAATACGTTTGTGACCAATTTTTGTACAAACGAAAACACACATTTCATTTGGTACAAAACATTGAGTCGAAGTATGAGATAGAAACAAAATTTTGATTTGTTTGAAAATTTTTTCTTATTTCAAACACGCACTGTGGACGCACTATTGTGCGTAAACGCATGAATGAATGACGACCATTACGAAGGTACTGTGAAAATTTGGTGGAAATCCGACGGCGCATCACGTCAAACACTGGCAACCAACGGACACCTATTTTGGGCTTAATTTTTATATATATAGATTTCGAATTACTAAAAATGAAAAAAATAATTTCAAAAACTATGACCTTTTACCGCGAATTTCTATGTGATATTTTATTGGGTGGGCCAAATTAGACCTACTAATGTTAAACACAATTAACTTTTGCAATAATTGTTTTATATACATTGAATATATTTTGTGGAAATTATGTATGAAATATTAAATCAGACAAATTTCCCCCATCTTCCTCGATATATAGATTGGCTCTTTTTAACGCGTTTTCCATTACACCACATAATTTCGCGTGGAAGGCTTAGTATTTTGTCTCTAATATTTTGCTTCAGCTGTCTAATAGTCTCTGGCTTATTAAGATACACTTTGTCTTTTAAATATTCCCATAAAAAGAAGTCGGGCGCAGTCAAATCTGGCGAACGAGGTGGCCGAGGGAAATCTGAATTTTTGGAAATCAAACGTTCGCCAAAAATGTCACGCAGCAGGTCCATAGCATAGTTTGCCTAGCAGTATGCGCAGGTGCTCCATCTTATTGAAACCACAAATTAGGATACTGCTCCGCCATTGGCCTCTAAAAGCTTTCAATCAATTTTCTGTAAGAAGCTCCTGAGTTCGCACCAAACAGTACATTTAGATGGGTGCAACTGATGTTGGTGTGTTGCGCTTGGATTTTCAGCACCCCACAATCTACAGTTTTGTTTGTTGACATAACCATTTCAATGAAAATGCGATTCATCCCACATCAAAACATTATTTAAAAAATCAATTTGTGTAGCTAATTGTGTAAAACGAATAGCGTATTGTTGTCGTTGTTGGTGGTCTTGCGGTAGCTGTGCTTGCACTATTTGAATTTTGTAAGGGTACATCTTAAGATCCAACTTTAAAATTCTACGCAATTTCGTTTTGGAAATGCCCAATTGGCTGGAACGACGGCGAGGTGAGACAGATGGATCATCTGCAACACTCTGCCGCACAGTTTCCATGTTGTCTTCAGTGCGAATATTTCGATGGGCACCTCGTCCAGGACGGTCGGCCACTGAACCCAGTTCCTCAAAACGACCGACCAAACTCCTAATCATGAAGGCTGCGCGAGTTGATCTGGAATTAAAATGTTGCCGATAATTACGCTGCGTTAAAACAATTGGTCGTTGACAAGAATAGAAACACTCGATAATTTTAATGCGTTGTGCTATACTGTAGGTTTCACAATAAATTTCCAACAATTCAATTATAACCTACAAAAAGAGAAAAATAAATATGTCAAAAAATGAAAAAGTTATTTGTGCTTAACATTGGAAGGTCTTATTTGGCCCACCCTGTACAATGAAAATTCGTTACTGTAGATGCTTTCGTACCAAAAAAAATTTCCTCCTTAAGAGTAGTCTTCTAATCCACAGACGACTACGAAAGATATAATGTACTTACTGCGAAACTGCTTAATATATTTTATTAGCAATACAATTATGTTTCTACACCAGTATCTACTCGTATTTTATTCTATTTTCCTTAGCAGTTAAAAATTTTGTTACTTATTCAAATGTTAGTGCTGGAAAAAATGTTTTTCGTAAAAGTAAAAAATTTCTGTAAAATTAAAAGTGAAGTTAAATTACCCGTTTTTGTCATTTTTCATATCTGATTATGTATTAGGCGAATATAGTAAATTATCAAATTAAAAAAAATAAATATTGTGTGGTATCATTTTTAAGGTAATTTAGGTTAATTGTGCTAGATTCCTTTAAACATAAATATTTTGTGATATTCTTATAAAATATTTATTATTCAAAAAATCTAAATGTATTACTGTGGGGAAAGCATGTCCAACGTTTGTATAGAAAACTAAATTCTTTTATCTCAAGCCAAATTTATTAAATATTTGTTATTTATTTGTTTTTATATTTGCTTTTTGTATTTTTTTTTTTTAATTTTCTACAAATATTTTATTTTCTGAATTTTTAAAATTGAATATGAATGGCTTCCAATGGAAACTCTTGTTATATTTATCATATATACTTATTATTTATTTTATTTTATTTTTACAATTATGTTTTGTATTTTTGTTTTGTTATTTTTTGTTTAATTTTCAACAAATCTTTTTTTTCTTAATTTTACAAATTACATATTAATGGCCTCCAATGGAAACTCTTATGTAGAAAAATGAAAACTAACAAATAGTTTCTTACTATTTTACTATTTTTTTTTGTATAAAGTTTTTTAAAGTTTTGTTGTGTTTTTGTTTTGTTGTTTGAAAATAATTCTTATTGATTCGAATTCGCTTTAGATATAAAACAAAATATCATATATGTATATAATATAAAATATTTCACAATTAGCGTAGATTAATTATTTTTCTTTTGGATCCTTAAAAATAATTAAAGAATGGATCTTCCAGATGTCCAGCTTCTTTTTCCCAGACATAATAAATAACCCATGTAATTTTAACTTTAATTCAATCAAGCTGTTTTTTAAATTTATTAAAATTTATCCCGACATCAAAAAAAAAAAAAAAATATAAAATTCCTTAAAGGACTTAAATTACTTTTTCATTTGAGGGCAAATGTGTGTGTGTATTTTTTTTTATTTTTTTAAGCAATTATTCATTCATTCATTCATACACTCAGTTATATATGTATTCTTCATTCATTTGCTTCATTCCAATGTTGTATTCTTAAATATTTTTATACTTTTGTCTTTGATTCTTTTATTATTATGGTGCGTGTGTCCTGGTTTGCGTGCTAGTGCATGTTAAATGAAGATAATTTTAATTAAATGCTGCTACACAAAAAGCAAAAAAGTTTGTATTTAAAAAGAAAAAATAAAAATAAAAAAAAATAAAAAAAAATCGTTCTTATTGATGTTTAATAATATTTCAAAATTTATGGCAAATATTTCATACAATTGAGGCAATAATTTCTCTCTCCCTCATAAGTTTGTCAAGGTTTTCTCATTACCGCTTTGTTACGAAATAAATTATATATATATATATTTTTTTTTTTTTTCGTTTCAATCTTCTTTTATCTTTCACACGCACTTTTTACAGAGGACATTTTTTGTAATTTACACAACAGTTTTACTTTCTGCCTTTTGATTTTGTTTTAATGGGTGTATGGAGTTTTTAGTTCGTTTGGAATAATTTAACTTTCATGTCGCAATAAATTTATTTTCCATGGCTCATATTTAAGTTGTACAATGAGATCATGAGATAAGTGGTCTAGTAGGAAAAATTTGTTTTTAAAAACTGTTATTTTATGCTTGATTTACAATGATTTTATACAATATTCTAGTCTACCAAGGCTGTAAATCTATAATGGAAATAAATTTGGAACGGAAAGTAAAAGTTATTGATGGTTTTCGAAACGTTTTCAGCTTCAACTGCTGTTTTATTTAAAAAATGTTGTGCCATAAATTAGATATCAAAAGCGAAAGTGTTTCAAGAAATTACAACAACA
Source organism: Trichopoda pennipes (assembly GCA_030448955.1). Taxonomy (NCBI): domain Eukaryota; kingdom Metazoa; phylum Arthropoda; class Insecta; order Diptera; family Tachinidae; genus Trichopoda; species Trichopoda pennipes. The sequence continues at coordinate 219,055 of JASKUP010000131.1, read as the reverse complement.
AAATGTTTATGTCCATTTTAAGTAAAAAAATTAAGTCTTTTTTGTATTTTTCTCTTGCCGTTTTTCTTTTAAAATATTTATTTTGTTTTGTATTTAGTTCTTCTCTTGCTGTTGTTATAGTAACTTGTGTTCCGTAAACTTAAAATTATAAAGTTTTGCGCTTAAAACTAAAACAAAAGACTTTGTCGATGATAACGTCCGCTTTTAGTTTTTGTTTAAAATGTATTTCAGCAAGAGGTGGGTTTTCCATTGTGAAACTTTATTTTGTTTAAAACATTGTTTGACTACAAACAAAAGAAATGGATCTGGGGACATACACAAATGTTATTGTCTGCTTTTGATATATGTACAAATAATGACAACAATGACAGAAAACTTAAAAAAGAAATTAGAACAATACACAAGTATGAAAATAATAACAACATATCATACTTCATCACATCACACCACACCACACACACACACACACATTACATTAGTACTTTAAGTACATATTTTCTTCTTAATTTGATATAGCACCACACATTAATATTAAAAACTCCCATTTAAAATGTTTATTTGCAATTACATCTGTGTGTAAGTTTAGGTGCATGTGGCTGTGTATGAGAGCAGTAAAACTGCTACTTTCTTTATCAAGGCAAATGATAAAAGTATAAGAATTATTGTTTTGTAGTATTGCAAACGAAAAAGGCGTTTTGAAAGGAGCAAAATATTTTCTTGTTACAGTTGTTGTTTTCCTTAAACTTCCACGGCCACTCACATAGTCACATACATTGTTAGTAATCTCCTATTTAGTATATAAATAAAAACAAAAGTTTTTAACTTTAAATAGTTTATAAGTATAAGAAAAATTGTACGCACTCACAAAAAAATTTGTTAATTCATGTAGCCACTGGTTATCTCACTAACAAAATGAGGTGAAGCATAGACTGGCTATTGGATGTTCAGTTCAAGCAGATAAATTGTATTTGCCTGTCAGCGAAGAAAAAAAAAGATAAAAAAGGCTGAAATTAGCTCTTTCGAAAATTCCCATTCTTAATGCCTTTAGCGAAAGCGTTTGCTAGCTCTTAAAGAAAACCAAAGATTGTGGCATTGTTTTTATTGTTTTGATCAGCTGTCAGCTTTCAACTAAAAAGCCTTAATATTGTCAAGAAAATGAGGATTTTTAAAAAAAATGTAAATCAAGTTTTTAATTCGTGACAACAATGAATCAACTGTCTTTGATAATATATGTATGGAAAAACGCGTCCTACATTCTTTCAATGTCTTCAAGATAGCACAATATTATCTTGAATGATACAATTCAATTTTCAAGTTTAAATTGTCTTGTAATGATGTGTGTAGTGCAGATCCCTCTTTCTTTGGGCTTGCAATATGAATGGTTACAAGTGTTAAATTCTTTTAAATTTTTTGGTTGACTATTAAATTTAAATTGCCATACTAATACAACATAACGCACTTCAAACAAGTTGTGTTCTTTTTCTATCTATAGTTGTTCTGCTCTAGTTTAGATTACCTTTATCTCTTCAGTTATCTGATTCATTAAATAATTTTGACAAGACTTGTTAATTTTACAAATTGTTCAGTATAAAATGATTTTTTCTCCACCCCTTTACGCTAAAACATGTAATTTATTTTGTTGTTCTTTTATGTTAGAAATACAGGGTGTCCGCTGAGAACATATACTACTTTGCCGCCATTTTGGTAAACATTAGTTTTGACAGTTTATATTTGTCAGTCGTGAAGTAGACACATGACAGTTTATTATGGAAAAATATTCGATAAACCAACGTTTTTTAATCGTTAAAACATTTTATCAAAATTATTCGTCGATTACTGTGACGATGAGAAAGTTACGTGAAATTTTTGGGAGAAACAACTCGTCAACAAAACCGCACTATTTATCGTGTAGTGAATGATTTTGAAGAAAAAGGATTTGTAGGTAATAGGCCCAACCATGGACCACAACGAACTGTAAGATCGGTTGTAAAACCCTACTACTGATCAAGAAAGTGTTCAAAACCATATCATCAACTTCAATTCTTCGACGTGCCCAGGAGCTTGGTGTTCAGAGAACAACTTTGACCACAGTTTTTCACAAGGATTTGCATTTGCTTCCATATAAGATTCAGTTGACACAAGAGCTTCTTCCACAAGAACTCTTACGCCGCCGTACATATGCAAATAAGATGAAAAAATCATAATAAGAGACTAGTCACATTTTCATTTGAATGGATATGTTAATAAATAGAACAGTCGCTTTTGGGGAATAGGAAACCCTCAAATTATTTGGCACATTTGCGTCCATTAAAAGTGACAATCTGGTGTGCAATTTGGTCAGGAGGAATCATTGAACCTTACTTATTTGAAAATGAAAATGCCGTAACGGTAACTGTGGATAGGGAGCGATATCGTGATATGATTGAAAACTTTTTAACGCCACATCCATTTCAAGAAATGGTGGCTTAATTTGACTTCCGGACTTCTTTTTGTGGGGATATCTGAAAAGCAAAGAAAGCAAAAGCGCTTGAGGACGGTAAACAAAATATTTGTGATGAAACTGATGAAATACTACGTGAATTGTGTGATGAATGAATATAATGTAAAACGTGCTCAAAAGGGCTCGTATTTGTGAGGCTCACAGAGGCGGATATTCACCTGATATTCTATTACATACATAATTGCCCACATGAAGTAAAATATTTATCAAGACCCATTCTCTTTTATTTAAATAAAACAAATTAAAAACAAAGAAAGGCGGACACCGTGTATAAAGTTCTCATTTCTTTCAAAGTAAACTTTTCTGTGTTCTGAAGAAAAGGCAGTTTAAGATAAAAAAATCATCTTCTTAACCATAATTTTTAGGGCGACTACAAATTTTCATACGAAAATGGGACTACAAATTTTCTTAAGACAGAGAGAATACGAATTATAAAAGCATAACAGCTTGAAATGGAAAAAAACAAGGATGAGTTTTTTTTTTTTAAATTCACGTGAAAGTTTATTTATTTGAAAAATAATTCAATATATCTTCCGGCATATAACCGCTGGCTCGGTCGTCATATGAAATGTTCCAACATTTGTGGCTGTATTGCCACAGAAAATGGTCTAGCGGCGATAAAGCGTACAATCTTCACATAAAAATAATAAAACCCGATAGGCCAAGGAATTTAGCGACCCACATATCACTATACGGCTGTATACGTCCTTGGTAAGACCAATTTTGGAATATGGGTCTGTTATCGGGGATCCGCTGTATAATATTCATATCAACAAAATTGAGGCAGTTCAAAATTTTTGCTGTTTTGCCTACGTAACATGTATAGGCACAGCTTTATACATCTTCCCCCATATAAAAGGTGTTTTTTTAAGCTAGATAGAACTTTAAATTGTAAAAAGTAACAAAAAAAATTAAATTTTGATGAAACTTTTTTTTTATTTGTTTCAGTATACTCTGACAAATCATCATGAATAGACTCTCGCTTGAACAACGCTACGAAATTATCCAAATTTACTTTGAAAATCAGTCGTCGATTCGCGCAACTTATAGACGACTTCGTCATTTTTATGGCGTACATAATCGTGCATCTGAACAAGCCATTCGTCGAACTGTCAATAGATTTCGTACCACATACTCTCTAGAGGATGCAATAACACCAACATGTCGAAGGAATGTGCGTACTGAAGAGAATATCGCCGCTGTAAACGAAAGTGTGGAAGAAGATCCAAATTTATCAATTCGTCGTCGGTCGCAGGAATTGGGGCTCTGTCCGTCCACTACGTGGAAAATTTTGCGCAAAGATCTCGGCCTACACCCGTATAAGATCCAGCTGGTGCAGGAATTGAAACCACGAGACCATTTTATGCGTCGTTCTTTCGCCGATTGGGCTCTAGAGCAGTTGGCAACTGACCCGTTGTTTTATCGCAAAATTGTGTTCAGCGATGAGGCGCATTTTTGGCTTAACGGGTTTGTTAATAAGCAAAATTGCCGCATATGGAGTGAGACCAATCCACAACAGACCCTACAGACTCCATTATATGGAGAAAAATGCACCGTTTGGTGCGGTTTTCACGCTGGTGGCATCATCGGACCTTATTTCTTCAAAAATGAGGCCGGAGCTCGCGTTACGGTCAATGGAGATCGTTACCGCACCATGATCAATGAATTTTTGTTTGAAAATATGGATGACATTGATCCGGACGAGATGTGGTTTCAACAGGATGGCGCTACGTGCCATACAGCGAACGCAACCATCGAAATCAAAATTTGGCGGTAAGTTGATTTCGAGAAATGGACCTGTCTATTGGCCTCCAAGGTCGTGCGATTTGACACCACTCGACTATTTCCTGTGGGGCTACGTGAAGTCACTGGTTTATGCTGATAAACTAGCAACAATTGACGCCTTGGAGGACAGCATTGTTCGTGTTATTCGTGACATACGCCCAGCAGTGCTCGAAAAAGTGGCCCAAAATTGGACGTCCAGAATGCGCTTCGTCAAGAACAGCCGCGGTGCCCATATGCCCGAAATCATTTTCAAATGTTAATGTCACGTATTGATCCTTCGAAAAAAAAAGAAATTTTGATTACAATTTAATTTTTTGTGTTATTTTTTACAATTTCAAGTTCTATCGGGCTTAAAAAAACACCCTTTACACTAGACTTGCCATGATCGGTTTGCCAAAGCTGCGGAGTCGTAGAACTATGCTAAGTGTTACGTTTCTGATAAATTTAATAAATGGTGATATTTGCTCTGGCTTTCTCCTGGAGAAAATATAATTTAACATTCTTTGACGGCCCACAAGAAATTATAATCTTTTGCATCTTAAATTTTATCGTCAAAATTTTGTTAATGATGATCCTTTCCGCAGCATGTATTCTGATTTTAATGACCTTTATAATATCATCGATTTCTCTACCAGTGTTCCTAGAAATAAACGTGATATAATTGTGTTCTTGAACACATAACCTTTGAAGTTGATTGGTTCTGATTCGTTATGATTGCTATTTTTAGACTCAATCTTATAATGTAATGCATTTTTTGTGTTTATTGTTTTTGTAATTAAGCTTAAAGTCTGAAAGAAAGACAGCTTCCATAGCCTTTATATTAAAAAAATAAAAAAATAAAAAAAATATTAAAACAGCGCGTTTACTAGACATTTCCTTCAATAAGTTAGATGTTGCATGAGCTATGTGTCATATCGCGTCGTGGGAACCACAGCTCCTATATATCATGGTGGTTCAGTCTATAAACGAAAAAGTTAATAATCATGACTCTAAAGTAGTCACGATTGATTGCCATGTTTTGACCAGCTTGTTTTTTTTTTAAAGAAGTGCGGACCAAGGAATCCAGCATTCGATAAAGGACTCCAAGCAGTTAGTTTTTCTGCATGTAGCGGTGTTTCAACACACCTTTGAGGATTACTATCACTGCAAATATAGCACTTTTGTTTATTGACATATTCATTCGAACAAACGTCAGCTTCTTCGCTTAAACAAATTCGCTTACGAAAATCGGGATCAACAATCAACTTGTTTTGGGCTTAATTTGCATGATTTGCATAGTTAAAACGCCAAGTCAGACTTACCATAAATCAGGTGGCAAGTAGTAAAATGGCTACTAGTTAAAAAAGTGTTGCCAACTAGAATTTTCTTAAAATGTTTTTTTGTATTTTACGTAGATTGACATGTAAATTATCTCTAAAATTAATAAACATTTTTGTGAGTGTAAAAGGAAACAAAAGTTCTATAATTTTTAAGCGCCAGCACTGTTTGTGTAATAAACTTGTTTAAACACGCACGCATTTCCTGTAACTGCTGGCAGCGAGTGTTTTTTCTTCGAAATAATTTTTTTTTCTTGTGTGTTTAGTAAAAGTGTTGATAATTTATCGCTTTTATCTGCCTTAAACATTTTAGTTTAAATTTAACAAAAACAAAACAATGCAACACAAACAATATGTTCGTGTATTAAAAAATCACATACAATCACATGTATTTAATCTCCCTGTAGTTCTGAAAATAGTATAGCACGATACATGCTTAGATGTCGAATGCATTATTATCTCTAGCATAAATTACTATTTAGTTAGCTATTAATTTAACAGTCACACGATGATTAAAACTTAAGTTACACGGTGTCTTTGATTGATTTGTAAATCTCATCTTAAATTTACTATTGTTTCATTAACTACACATCAGACCTTTAGGAATGGAAACTTTATTTAAAGCTCACATTAACTTTTTATAAGCACAAAGCTTTAGTATTCGTGTAAGGAGGTGAGTGTGTATTTTTGTTTTTTTTTTTTGCTTTCTATTGTTGAGTTTTTTACACAAATTGTTGTAATTGTGTATTCGTATGAATGACTTTGATTGCGTGGGTGTTAGTTGGTTTAAACCTTATTTTTTTTCTTTTTGTTTTCTAATTCTGTTTTTGTTAAAATCATAATTTATGATTACGAATACATTATTTCAAAGCTTTAGTTTTATCTCGAAAAAATTATTTTTCCTTAAAATTAAATTACCTTTTTTAAGGACTGATATGAATAATATAATCAGAGAAATTTTAAACAGCAGCTTGGCAGTTAAAATAATAAGTCATTTATGTTATTTTTTGTAAAAAGATTTAATAAATAGCAAATATGTTTTGTACAGAGCACTTCTGGAAAATATGGACTAAAAATTGCGGTTATGAAAAAGTAACATTTTTTTGTAAAAAGTGACATTAAACTATTAAAATTTTGTATTAAAACAAAAACAATGTTAATCCCTGAAAAGTTATATAAAATTAAGTATTATTTTATCAAGTATGCCATGTGGTTTGTCGTAAAGCTAAAGGCTAAAGGGGCTGCATCAATGAAATCTTAAGAGGGTTTTACAAACCTATTACAAGAACTTCAAAATTATTAATAAATGTCAAAAAACTGATGAAGAATGCAGCACTTAAGAAAATTAATTTTCATTTAGTTTCTAATTTGTTCAGGTTTCTTTAAAAAATAAAAGTATATATAAAATTGACTAATATTTTTGCCGTTTTATTAAGATCAGAAATTAGAAATAACAAATAAAATTTTGACTAATTAAATTTAAATTTTCCTTATTAAATTTTCCTTATTAAATTTTCCTTAATCATTTTTGTTTGAATTTTCCTACTATTCAATGGAATATATCCCGAGTTAATCAAATTTAAGTTGAGCAAGGTTTCTAAGTATCAAACAATTATTGTGTAATAGTTTAACAATAACGAAAGTTTATCTACTGTTGCGCTGACTTCTACCGCATTAAAAAAACCATAAATTAAAGATGATTACAATGCTATAATATATCATATTGTTGTTGTTTATTATATAATATAATATTAAATTATATTATATAATTTTATAAATTAAACTCAGAAAAGGTTGCATAATATAAATGAGTTTAACATTTATATTATGCATCCTTTTCTGCTTTATGTAGGTCTTGTTATGCTAATATTTTAAGGCGACATTGGAATAAAACTATATCTACTTTACTTTAGCTGCCCTTTTAGATTTTGTCATTACAGTCCTCAAGCCATAATCGACAAATTAAATTCTTGTTGACGTTGTCTAAAGAAGTTTTTGACAATGTCGTTTGCTGGCTGATAATGAATAAAACAAAAAATTTAATAAAGCATATTAAACGGGAAAATATTTTATTTAAACATGGATTAAGTTCACTTAATGTTGTTTCTTTGGAGACTTCAACATGTATTTGACATATTGCTTGAGTTTCATTTTGGCATCTTTAGGCTGCTTGCTGTCTTCATCTTTTATTGAGTCTAGAAATCTGATATGTGACTCCACTAAAGGAATTCATACAAAATTAACAAGTGCTATCTGCTAAGTATATAAAGAGAACTTACTTGGTATTATTGTTGCCTTTGTCACGTCTTGAATGCCTACTTTTATCCAAGGATCCAGTTGGCCATATGTAATGAAGACATCTTTAACGTCTGAGTTAAGTCCTCCATATAAATTATTTGTTTTATAAATTTGATTTTCCATATATTCCGGCGTAAACTTATCGCCAAAAATTTCTTTACAAAAGAAATGAAAATATTTAAGAGGCAACTTGGTACCAAATGGTTGTTGAGTAGAAGTAGTTGTTGTAAACCAACCAAACTCGTTGCACACCTGGTAGTACCATGGGGGTTCTAGAAAAAAGTTTATGTCCATTTAAAATTTAAAACTGTTCATTGTTCTTAAAGCTTGTGACGTTTATTTTTAATGCCTTAAAAAGCCACTAAAATTAAAAATACATTTTTCACAGTTCTTGAGAAAATTGTGGCTTAAAGTTTTGCAAGTTTAAAAATACTTTTGGTGCTGTTGCACCCAAAATTTTAGCGTTTTTTAGCGTCTACACGAATAATGTTTTATAAGAATATTTTAGATAATTGTTTGAAGAGCTGTAGGTTTAATTAATTGCAAATTATTACTAAAATTTTGGTTGTAGAGATAAAATTAATACAAACCTTTGAAATCCAGCTTAGCAAGTAATGGGGGACTTGAGGCCCAACCACCAACTGCCAGTTTAGGATACAATTTCCTAAACCATATAACCAAAGAACCGGCATAAAAATCACCAGCCAAAATAACATTTGAATTTTTCTTGGTAGGATCAGTCTTTATAGTGCGAATAAAATGGGCCAAATCAGCCAGAGCCTGTTGAGAATTTAAATATTTAAGATTTAAATATTAAGATGTCCTTAGTTGGCCAGCTTTCACCGTAAAAACGATGCTCAGTTTTAAATAGTAATGCATTATGTTCTCTGGCGGTGTCATAAAAAAGACCTTCAGTAATGGAAATAGAATATTCCGAAATAGATCCTACACTACCAACAATTATAAACAAAGGCCCACCGGGTACATAGAATTCAGCATTAACCATATATCGCTGAAAAAAAAAAGTTATTTGGAAATAAAAGCAAGAAGAAGTTTTTTTTACTTACCATTTGCCAGGTTCTGGTATCGTTGTTGTTGAAATGATCTAGTTTCTGTGTGATCCATTTGGTTTCAATATGTGGTTGTTTTTTAGCTTCTTCAGCTGCAAAACTTGTGGCAGCCAGGGCAATTGTAAACATGAAAATCAGTTTAATCATTTTGACTATCTTCTTTGCAAATCGCAATTAAACTGTAAAGTTAACACGACAAGCAAAGCTTTTAAACCATTTTAATTACACTAGGCAACAACGGAAAATTAAATTAGCTGATGGCGAAACAAAAGTTTCTTTTCACTTTTCAATTACATTCTGCGCGTTAAAAAAAATATTACCTCTGAGAGAATAATCTAGTCTACTTAAGTAGTGTGTACGACAAATTAGGTCCATTTAAATGAAGAACTGTAATTTAATTTGTAACATCTTTAAATGTGTTTGCGTTCAAAATTTACAAATATTAAATATAAAAATATACTTTGCAATTTTTGGCCAGATCTGAAAATATTTTTAAAATTTTAAAATATATTTCTATTCATAAAATTAAATGCATGCCATTTATGATTATCAAAAAGCAAATTTTTTGTTGTTGCCTAGTGTTATTTCTGTGTTTACTTAAGATAAATATGTTGTGCTCTAATGTGAGTGTTACTCACTAAATAAAGAAGCGTAGAATATGATCAAAAACTAAATAGTTAAAGGATTGGGCCCTAAAGATATCTTTTATTGATGTGTTTTTAAATAATTTTGAAAATGTAAACCCTCCTCCCCACAAGTGCACGAGTACACTAGACCACAACGAAAAATTGAATTAAAATTTTGATAAAATATACTTCAAAATTATGTCTTCTATTGGGACATCCTTAAAGGTTTAAATTTATTTTTTATTAGTTGCTATTATACCGGACACACTCTGTGTGCAAATTTCAATAAATAAATAAAAAATAAATAAATAAATATCTACCCATCTGAATTTGGCCGACAGGATAATATGTAGCATTTTACAAAATAACAAACTACTTTTAGCCAGTTGAAAAAATATTGTTTCTGACAAAATACTCTGTGTATTTCAATAATTCATAATAAATAAGTAAAAGTCAGTCCATAAAAGTGAACAACTGAAGTTTAATTTGTAAGCCATAGACATAGCCATGCTTGATGTATTTGAGTTCAAAAGTTTTAAAAGTAAAAATACTGAGTAAAATTAAATTTATTTTTAATATTTCATGAGAATCTTTTACTCATAAAATTGAAAGCATGTCACAGTTGGATATCAAAAAGTAAGTTTGTTGCTGCCTAGTGTTATTTCTATAATAACCTAAGATAAATATTCTGTGCTATAATTTTAGTCTTAAAAACATAGAATGTACTCAAAAACATGTTAGTAAAATTTAATCGGGCCGTAAAGATAAAGTGTATAACTTTATCATCGGGAATAAACGTGTAGTAGCAGTTTGAAAATGGTTACGAAGTACCACAAAAATAATAATACCTAAGATAAATATGCTGTACTCAAATTTTAGTCTTAAAAACTAGTTTGTACTTAGAAACGCGTTAGTAAAATTTAATCGGGCCGTAAAGATATTTTTTTTATAACTATGTTTTCGGTTAACTTTTAAAATTTATAACTTTATCATCGGGAGTACACGTGTAGCCGCAGTTTGAAAATGTTTACAAAGTATCACAAAAATAATAAGTTGTATTTTTTATGATACTAATGCTCTCGAATAGCTACTCTTCTTTGCTAGGTACTATTTGATTTTCTGTTTTAAAATACTAGGAACGATGTGGTAAAGAACTCTGACTGAAGAACATATCACTATCTCAATACTGATTATTTAGATAATTAATTGTGTTCATATCAGGCACCCAGGTAACCCGGGGTTAAAAATTCATATTAGACTACAGTACATACACATGTTAGTGCTATCGAAAATACTTTTCATTATAATTAAATTCTAATGAAACAGAAACTGCTTTGACAAGTAAATTTCTGCATATTTGAACATGCTGGAAAAATCTTAACTTCTGAAAAGGCCAAAAAGATAGAGACCTTAATTAAAAATAAATAAAAAGTAAAACATTTTATCTACCTGCTATTTTATGAATATACTTTTTTCTAGTTTCGGACCACCAGCCAGGGGATGGCCCTTATACATGCAATGCATTGTGCCGGAACTAGGAAATCAGGTTATGGGGAGGAGGAAAGGAAGCAGTAGTGTTTGTGGATATTCAATTTGAACTTTCTTACATTGAAAGTGACAGAAAAGCCTTCTGGAGGGAGTTTATTCCACATACGGACTGTTTGCTATAATGCGTAGTGCGATTCATTGACCAATCAACCACAGATGGATGTGTTATCAACGAAAATCGCTTTAAACGCAAAAATGTGCGAGTTTCGAAAACAAGTTCCCTTACCTACTACAGTGGTAACGATAAAAGAGTGAACTACAAGCAGCATTGCATCGATACTGTAGAGAATCAATAGAGTTAGATACCCTACCGTCCCCAATGAGCCTCTTGGCCCTTTCCAGCACATGGTCGAGCAACACCAAAATAGACTTTGGGGCGCCCATCCATACATGAGAGTTGAATTCCATCTTTAGACGGATATAGGTGGTATAAATGGTATGGAGATCGGAGATGGAGTGAAATATCTCTTCGATATCACTTAGATACTTCACCGTTTTAGACAACCAAGGCACTTGCCAGCTTCTTTAGAAATCTGAAAAATGTGTTCAGTCCATCGAACATCACCCTAAATTTGCAAGCTCAGAACATCAAGAGCTTCTGATTCCGTAAGACGCAGTTGCGTAAGTACGCAATATTGCGTCTTACGGGCATTAAAATCTACTCTTCGTGCGACCCCATTCCGAGATTTTTGCGAGATCATGATTGAGTGTATCATTCATTGTCTGCCTTTTGGCAGACTCACCTCCTACTGATTCGGTCTATTACCAAATGAATACGAATGACACATGGTGCTGTCATCTGTGAAAGTGTATATAGGTTTGAAAGTTTTACAAAGAAGGTCATTTAGAAAAATAGGGTAGGAGAAAGAACGGAGCCATGTGGTACCCCTGAATTAATCTTGAATTCGTCTGATGAAATCCCATCTATATCAACTCGTCTAGTGCGATTCCTAAGAAAACTCAATATAAATGTGGAGAAATTATCAGTGACAGAACTGCATCATTCCACACTCCCTCAAACGCCTTGGAAATACCTAGAGCCACCGTCTTACTCTCTCCGAAATGATGTAAGGAGTTGCACCAGTGTGCCAACAGGAAAGCCAACAAGTCGCCCGTAGCGCGCCTTCTACGGAAACCATACTGTTGGTCACTAAGTAAGCTGTTCGACTACAGGTACCTCACAACTATTTACGTTGTTACGCACGTAAATGGTACATTTTCAAGAAGTAAAGAAAGTAAAGAAATGGCTCTCAAAAATAAGTTTGATTGATGATTCGTCTCAGTTTGTTTTTCCATTACCGCCATAAACAACAATTATTTCTAATTAATAAATATGACTGTGACTGTTTGATATTTTGCAAAGATAAATTATTTCTATTGTTTGCATTGTTAAATAATTGCATTAGTTTTTTATTTGTCTCAACTTTTTTTTTTTAATTCTTCTTTCCTCTTTTTTGCGGAAACGGATATTAGCTTTTGTATCCATATGTATGCATTTGCATTGTTGTGTGTGAGTGCTTAGTAGCTTTGTGCCACTTTCAGACCACTTTGGCATTTGTTTGCTATTTTAATCGTTTTCTCATTCTCTTTAAAATATTTCTCATGCCATTTTTCTATTTTCTTTTGTGGTCGTTTTTTTTTGTTTTGTTTTATTTTTTGTGTTTTAAGCAATTGCAATGAATTTTAAAAATTGCATTCAATTAAAATTGCGGATTTTTTTTGCGGTGTTTTATTTTCTATACAGTTGTTGTTGTTGTTTAGTGTAAATGTGTGTTGCTGGGAAAAAATTTTAAATTAAATTTAGGGCCACCATAACTTTAAGCAGCGTTTGCTTTCTTTTGACTTAAAAATAATATTTTTAAAAAAATTTTCTATTTTTATAATTTTCATTCATAAAATTAGTAGATTTTTTTTTTCATTTTTGCTACAAACGAAAAAAACAAAATTATTGTTAATTATTGCTTTCTAAACTTATTGCACCATCTATTTTTACCTAAATTTGTTGCGGTTGCTGCACAAAAATATCAGTAAAAAACTTGCAACCAATTTAACAGTTTGAAATATTTTGTTTAAAACTTCCTCAAATCGATATTTGGTTTCAGTGTTGCATTTCGCTTCAAGTTGGATTTGTAGTTTTTGTTTTCGTTTTGGTTTGTATTTGTGTTTATGTTGTTGTTCTTTTTATATTTCTAATTGAAATTCTTTGCAGGATATTTTTTTTTGCCAAAGTCATACACACTTAACTTACGTATGCATTTTAGCCAATAGTTCTGTCTTAAGTTAAACTCTGGCCAAGTCTAAACAATGGTCTTTAAATGGCAGCCAACCACTTTGAATTTAAAAAGCGAAAGAGAAAAGAACAAGAGCATTCAATGAAAATGGAAAAATTATTGGTTGTAGTGTTTGTGGCATTTTTCTTTCTTTTTTGATGATAAATCAACTATAAAAAGGAATAGCAGAAATTGAACCAAAATGCATCAGAAAGAGCTGAGGAGATAAGGTGTGCAATGAATGAAATTAAAAGAAAAATTCTTATCATTTTTTGAGTATAATTAATTGAAATTTTAGTTTTTCCAAATTTTGTGCTTTCGAAAAACATTGATCAAAATTGAATTTAAAAAAAAAAATTAAAAAATTATTTTACACTTTTACGCAGATAAATTCAATAATTATTATTTTACTTTAAAAATTCTTTTTATGAAAAAAAATTTTATGTGAATATTTACCAGGTCATGTTCACAAGATAATAATATTTATATTATAAATGTTGCTTGTCCAACTAAGTTGAAAACAAAAAATGAAAAAGTAAAAAAAAAATACAAACGAGTTTTAATAAATAACATGCCGCTGGATTTAAACATATGACTTGTGCCCTTTTTAATCCATCCAATATCTTATTACACTAACAAAGCTTTAGCAGTTTTTATTTGTTTATAAAAACTGTTACAAGCATTAAAATAATAAATATTCTTCCGGTTACAAAACGGAAATGGTAGACAGTTTTATAAAATTGCACATATTGTAATTAAAAATTCCTCTGTATGAATGAATCACAAATTCATACACTGAAGCGCCTAAAAATACCCAGCAGTTAAGGGACAATTTACAATACAATTTACTACCAATATCCGTAATTTAATTTCTATTTTCTGATTTCTATCTATGATAAAATTAAGCGTAATTAAGATAACTAAACCTTTCAAGTGCTAGCTTGAATCACACGCAAAAAGTTCCGTGCCATGTTTGGGTCACATTTTAATTTCTAATTTTAACTTTTTCTTATTTGTCATTCAAAATTTAAGGTGTTTACTTATAAAGAGTGATGCGGTGCTGTAATCGGGGACAGACGGATAGCCACCGTAGAATGCTGTAGGCTGGATCAGGATATCAGATCTTTTAGAGGACCTCAATTGGTTGATTATTTACTCTGATTCTGATTTCGATCTAAAACTTAGTACTTCATGTGGCAGAACCAACTTCTTTGAACGCCTAAAATTGAAGTGGAATATAACAGATATCGTTTTTAATAAAACTATCGCCAGTTTATTATAATTACTGACCATCAAAAGTGAAAGAATAGGAAAAGAAGAAAAAAAGAAAACGAAGGCGCTCGAAGTGAAACGTGAAACATAGTTGGTATTTTACACTGCTGTAAGCCGTAAGTAGATTTTGTAGCACTGCTGTAAGGCGGTTGTGGTTTATGGTAGAGAAAAGATAAGAGATTAAAAAAAAAACACAACGTAAAGTTTTTATTCCTAAAATTGTGCGAGATCTCGATTCGATAATGGAATTACCTATGAAGCATCAAATTGTTACGAAATATAGATCAACTCAGTAAATTCACGCTGCTCAGAGCATCATTCTGAATTGTTATATAGGGCGCTAACTGCGTGAGAACAAGCTACATATGCTCTTATATTCTGCAAGGAATAAAAAAAATCTCAAGTGCTGGTTTGTATGATATAAACAGATGTATAGATAGCACTTATGACTAATTTTTGATCTCACACAAAAACTTTAATTTAACTAAAAATTTATTCAAATATTTATTTGATTTTATGTGCTCTTTAATTAAGTGTTTAAATAAAAAAATATTTAGTTGATTAATTTAGGTAAGTAATTGAATCAATTATATATTTAATTGAACTTAATAATTATCTAATTGAATAAATTGAGTATTAAATTGAATCAATTAAGTATTTAATTGAATCCATTAAGTGTTTAACTAAATAAATGAAGTATTTAATTGAACTAGTTAATTATTTATTGGTATACAAGTTAAAAATGTCGATTTTTTTTGCTTGAAAAATGCATTTGTTATAACAATAAAATCAACTCCTATATTACTCAGAATATTGTGTGTCATTAGTTACTACACTTTTTCATCTCTCTCCTAGCGTTTGGTTTTCCAGCCAGAAGAACTGCTGCGGTTTTTGGATAAATAAAGAATCAAACCAATTTCTGGTACCCTGTTCTGAAGTGAAGCGTTTTTCAGATCGAAAAACAAATGCTAATCAGAAGGCGGGTTAGCTAAAACTTCCTATCCACTGTTGTCCAACTAGTTTTTGAGTGGTCTTGCAACATATGGCAGGGCGTTTAATGAAAGATTGTGGTCTCGTATCTGATAGAATATTCTCTAGTCACTTTTTTTTAGTGGTGTCTTCAAACGAACTTAACAGTTCATAATACAAAATAACCTCCTGATCACACCAAATACAAAGCGTTTCCATGGAGTCATGGATATATGAAACAAAATAAAACCTTGAGCAGATGCAAATAAATTTTTCTGTACCTGATGAAGTTGTTACTTATTTTTCTGCCATTCCAATTTAAAAATTGGTTCTATTATGCAGTCCTGACAAGGAATATATTGATTTTTTTTTATTTATTTTTTTTTGTTTATTGTCTTAAATATATAAATATTTAGGAATTTTTGTAACATAACAACAAGTATAAAACGCTTAAGCAAAACTTTTAACAAGAACTGTTGGGCAGCCTATGCCATAACCTTGACAAAGCAATATTCACTACAATGTCCACTTTTTTGCTGTTTATTTCCCTGATTAATTTTTCTTTACTTCCGTATTATGACTGAATGCATATCTAAAATACCTGCTCTAGGAGGATTAACATTTCTTCTAAATACAACTAAAAATATATTCATAATGTTGCCAAGGACTTTCGTTTTATAGTTTCTATGAGTCTGCATATTTCAAATCGTTTATATAACAAGGATGTTCAAAAGAAAATAGCAACTATTTGTGCTAATTGTTGAAAATGGATATTACTATTTTATAGTGTAATATCTGTCTGTCTGTGTTTAAAAATTGCTTAACAATTTAATATATTAATATCACTTATTCATAAGAAAAAGGACTAACAAAATTTCTTAGCAATTTATCATTTTGATTATTGAAAATTTATTTGGGTATGTTTTGAATATTTGTTGTTTGTTTTTGTTGTTTGCTATTTTATGTTTTCAATATCGTTAACAGCAATAATAGTAATATAAACTCAATACCATTACGAGGAGATAAATCGAAAACAGTGCTTAAAAGAAGAAATTCACTCAAAAGTTTCGATAGCTTAAGCAAAATATTTCAAAGTTAATGTAAAAGGGCAGAAAAGTACTCCAAATCTTCTACTCTCTGATATTAAATTCGAGTGTATAATATTTTACAATGTAACTTAAATAGCCACTGGCTTAAAACTTGTGTATGAAATTGTTAAAGTTTCTTGGCTTGGACCTTTTGTCCAAACAGTTTGAGTAATCTGAAAAAGGTTTGTGTGTAAAATGTTTTATAGTTTCTAATCACGAGATCATACTTATATGACTCTGGGCATATATGAGATCCGGACAGGTGAGGGAATGATCGAAGATGAAATTTGTTTCTATTACTACTGCGTCTATATAATTCTAGATGAAAATCTTAGAGCACTTATTCTTAAAAATCAAATAAACCTCAGTCTTTGGCCTTATTTCGCCTTTATGTTTCGAAGTACACAGATAGACGTATATTCTGTTGCTGACTTAAACATAGCTGCAAGATTGCCTAGAATTTTTATAAAAGATGAGCTACAAGAAGTACTGTAATATATATAATTGCTATATGTAAGTTTTGTGAGCTCTATGGTTCATGAAGCTTGCTACCTCTTTTCATTTTATCCCCTGAATGGGGTATTTTTACAATTATATTTCTTGTATCATTCGTAG
Organism: Trichopoda pennipes; assembly: GCA_030448955.1. NCBI lineage: Eukaryota > Metazoa > Arthropoda > Insecta > Diptera > Tachinidae > Trichopoda > Trichopoda pennipes. Next base: position 201,698 of record JASKUP010000131.1, on the reverse strand, counting down.
AGTAGGATCGTATATAAGGATACGTGATAAGATTTACGTCAGCAACTAGCTGTGTAAATCATAACCTGACGGTAGATCATAATACTGTGGATAAAATGTAGCATCATCCTTGCCCTAGGAAGCCTTCAGATACGTATATCATCCAATCACTCCTAGTTGCAACTAGAGTTCGGAGCAGGCTGATGCCCCCGTTCCTTGCTGAAGAGTTAGAGACTATCCAACTCCCAGTCCAGAACGCATGGAGCTTAATAAAATTTAAGAACACAACCACAATCATGCTCACTGGATCTGGACCATTCATTGTGTTCATTGTGAATGAACCGACCCACATAACTCAAACGAGAGCCTCGAAACAACAACCACCACGATACTCCCGAAGGGCCAACCTCAATAATAAGTCAGACAACAGCTAAAATGCTAAAAAGACAACAAGCTCAACTCTGGGGCTTTACTGTTTCCCTTTAAAATAAAGTCGAATTGTCCAGTTGGCTCCATCTAGCCTTGTAGGGGACTGAGCTCCCTTTTACCCCTGTTGATGACGGTGAGAGATTCCGTCAAAACATATCAATGTGCCCCCGGGGGGATCATATATAAGGATATCTGCATATGTTATTATGAACCGGTAAAAGAAGTGTGTCTGTTAAAGCGTCTGTATCGCTAGATTTTTATAACACACTGCTGACCTAGACATCTAAGACAACAGTTCTGCAGTTCCGGGCACAATGTGCCCATTTTTAACTCCTATTTGGCTATACACCACATCCGAGTAAAATCCAATTTACCGTTGATTCATTTACTGGTGCTTGACCTAATAATGTCACATCTTAAACTATACTCAGAAATTTCCTGTCACCGGCTGTCTCATTTTAAAGTTTTCAGACTAAACCAAACAGAGCGCGGGACCTTGCGGTTCTCTCTCTAGCCTATGCTAGTGACTTATAATTTTAAATTAGTTAACCTTTTAAATAAAATAAGAAAACCTGAATATTGGTGGAAAATATAATTTCCATGACTATTTCGTTGATTGGTCAACTCAGCTTGTCGTAATATTTTATATAAGCTAAGGCTTCTTTTATTTTTAAAAATCAATTATAACCAAATGACAGTTGGACAAAGAAATTAATAACTACAAGTAGCAAGACTTAAAACAAAATAAGAAAAATATTAAAATCAGCACAGTTCAAATAAAATTAGCAATAACAGATCAAATACAGAGCTCTTAAATTTATAAATAAAATATCGATGACAAAATATACTTAATTGGAGATAGTTGGCTCACATTATTAGGAGTTTTTCTCTTCGAGCTTAAATTTCTTTTCTCCAATGTTCTTTTAATTTATTGAATGAATTAATACTCTCAAATCCTTTGACCATTACATCATGTGTATATAGATGTATATATGTTTTTGTTGATATTTACGCCAACAAGAAGAAGGCTTTTGGCATCAAATCATCTTTGTACACACTGAAAAAGATGAATAGATACAGAATTATAAAGAGTTTGTTGTTTGATTTAAAAAAGAAATACAATATATCTTATTGCATTTTTGCTTCTTTGTAAAGAAATAATCAAATAAGAGTATGTTGATGCATTTCACTTATTGCAAAAATATAATAAATAATAATAAATAAATCAAAAATAAAGCAACAAAAGTCCATTCTTCTTGATTTTCTTTTAAAGATAATAAGAAATATTTACTTAAAACTTTGCCCAAAAAAAAGAAAAGAAAATAAACTAAAAGAAACTTAGAAACGATAAAAATCATTTAATTCTCAACTAAAAATGAAGAAAAGTGATTACAAAAACAAAAATATGTACTCGTATAACACATGATCCCCTTAATTGATATAACAGTTTTACATAAACAAATTAACATTTTGGGAATATTATTTCTTTTTATTTTTATTATATAAAATACATTCGCACCTAAAATTATTAAGAAAGAAAATTAACAGCCAGCAGTATAAACAATGTAAAGACAAGCGTGACATGTAAAAATAAACAGTTCTCCAAGGACATGTACAAAACAGGCACGGATGCAATGAACACATGCACACATACACATTTCCACAGAATGTGTGTCTCTATATAAAATTAGTGTTGCAGCAAAAACTTTTGGTTTTCTCGGGATTTAAAACAAAACAGGAAAAATGACAGCAACAAAAACAAGAAAATTGCTCTCAAGTTCACTTTTTCAGGCCTATTTAATGCCCAACTTTGCAATCACAACAACTATGTAAGCAAAGTTTGTTTCATTAGATGGTGATATTTTCATTACGGGAAGTTTAATTGCTGCATCTTTAGCGTACTTACGGAATTTGCGCATGCAACCCAGCAACAGTTTTGGTATTACTCATTCTCTACTTTTTTTTAAAGCTCTACTGCTCTTTATTTTTAAAATAATTACTGTAGAGTGAGTGCTATTATTTATTAAAATTTTTTTTTCTCTTTATATATATAATTCTACTGTATGTGTGTTGTGACTGAACTCCTCCTAAACGGCACGACCGATTTGCATAAATCTTTTTGTATGCGTTTGGGTGGCGCCCCGGGTGATTTAGATTTACAATTCGGTCCAATTAGACAAAGTAGGCGTGGTAACTCCCATACAAACCACAAATTAAAAATCTATTATTTCTGCTCCTGATAACGGCATTTGCAGAAAATTTGGTACGTCGGTTTGGTGTGCATTTTTTAAGTGCTGCTGCAAATATGGGCGGGATTGTTCCATGCAAACCACAAACAGAATTTGGTATTTCGGTTGAGCGAACATTTTTTAAGTGCTGCTGCAAATATAGGCGGGATTTGATAAAGGCGCGTGGTACCTCCCATACAAATTTTCTTTGTGTATACAATTCTACTATACGTGTGTGATTTTATTTACATCCGCACCTGGCTATGTCGCCTTTATCAGATGGTGGTCAAGCCACTATGTATAATTTTGAACGTTATACACGAACGTTATACAAAGCCGAAGCTATAATTCTATGCAACAGAAACCTTCTAGTTGCAACTTTAATGATTCCAGAGCAGGGCTGCAAATCATCACACCTTGCTAAAGAGTTGGAGACTTTCCAACTCCTGTCCAGAACACATGTCTAGCATGGTCACTGGATCTGGGAACATTTCACCAGGTAGGTGTTATTAAAGGTGAAATGAACTCGGCCACCATTAAAACTGACCTGTCTGTCATGGGGCCGCGAAACCACAACCACACGTTACTCCCATATAGGGCCAACCTCAATGATCAGCCAGAGAACTATTAAGGAGACAACTAATGAACTCTGGGGCACACTGATCCCCGTGGAAATAAAGTGGAGTTTCCAGTTGAACCCCTGCTGCCTTCAGGGGACTGGGCTTCCTTTTTCCCCAGTTGCACTGTGTCTAGTTAGTGGAATTCTATAAAGACCATATTTATGTGCCCCTGGGGGTCTACTGTACGTGTGTATGTCACTGAATAAATTTTTTTTGCATGCGTTTGCGTGCCACCTTGGATTGTTTACATTCACAAACCAGCCCGGCAGATGGCGCTGCAATCGGTATTCAGGTTATTCAACTACACTGCAACTACACGACTGGATCGACTTGAATGAATTTTTGTGTATTCATTCTTTCAATGCATTTAATTTTTGTGTCTGCTGGACTCGATTACTGCCGCCGTTAACACAGTCGCAATGGGCATCGAGCTTATTTGTTTGCGTTTCTTCTTTGCGATCTCACAAATGCGTTCGCAATGGATCAATTATAATTAGAAAAGATTCGAAGAAATTTAAAATTTAAAATTTTTTATTGTCACACTGCAAACCATAATGAACTCACATTTAGGGTCAAGTGAAGAAAACGCCACCATTTCACGACATCATAACCATAAATGCGATATGCCATAAGATAAGTTTTTATTGAGCAGGAAACAAATTTTATTTAGTTCAAGATACTATAAACGAAATGTAAAGGTATCTAAAAGGAACCAAAGCTTTTAAAGAGAGTCAACTCAAAAATTGCTAATTTTTAGTACAGACAAAAAACTTTCTTTAAAGTCACTTTTATATCAAAACTATTGACACCACTATGTTTTGGTGCAAGAGTTAAAAATTAAAAAAATGTTTAAATTAATCTCTTTAGAGATTATATATATATGTATGGGGCTTTTAATATAAACAGAAATTTTGCTGGGCAAATTGATGTCGTTCCTTAAGCTGTTTTCAAGTTGGCGGTATGAAGACTATTTCACGCCACTCACTCTAAATTCACTTATCCACATATGAACGTGAACATTAAATCTCACATATATTTTACGAACTTAACATGAACAATGTGCTGTAATAGAATTTTTGGCAGAAAATCTCTTTCATTATATTTTTTGGTTTCTTCTTTAGTTTTATCATGAGAAAGGAAACAAATATATTTTTCTGTCCCTTCTTAAATTTTTTGTATGTGTTAACACTGTGTGTGAATGTATATACACATAAGTAGGTGTTACACATGTGGGTATAATTTACAATTGAAACAAAAGGAGAAAAGAAAAATAAAATATAAACTGTATTAAGAATATTTTCTGTTCTTCCTTAACGAACTTAGGTCTCTGTACAATACTAAAATAAAATTGTTTTTTCGTGGAATTGATGGAAGCAGCAGTTTGTTGTTTTTAATATTAAAAAGTCGTTGCTACTGTCTTAATCAAATTTTTCTTAAATATCTGCAACATTTTTTGTTAAACTCTACTGTACCAAGAAGAGTTTTTTTTACCAAACTTGTATGCATTAAATTTTGTGGACGTAGAAATAAATTTTCAATATATTTGCAACGGAGTGGTTTTCCCGAAAATTGTTTGACTTTTCAGGTGGGTACTAACTGTTTTCATTTGGAATAAAATGTCTTATACTTGCCCACCAGACAGTACTTCTGCACAAAATTGACAAGATTCGAATTCCATTGCTACCATCCAGCCATAGACTATAGCTGATATATATATATATATATGTGTGGCTGTCAAAAATTGCAAATTTCAAAATCCGCCATAATTGGATAATGAAACCATGTTGATAATTTGAAAAAGAATATAACAGTTACAGATAATTTTTTAAAATATTATGGCTCGAACTTACAGCAAAATATGTTATAATTTGTTCAATATTTTTATTTTAAAATTTCAAGCTTTTTTAGATTCTATACCTAAAGGGCAAGGACGTAGTCTTATTCTTTTCACTATAATGTTACTATGTCTGTCCATATGCCACAGTTTTCTATTTCTTAAACTGTAATAGGTATATTCTGGAAATTTTAACAGCCCTTGCAATAACGAATAGCAAAAAATTAAACGGTGTTTCAAAAGTGTTATATAGTGCAAAACAATGTCTACTATATAACAGGTATAAAAATATAACTTTTAATTTAATTAATAATGAAGCGATCCTGCCGTATGTGGTCTTGTCCAATAAGCGGACACTTCAGTTTTGAATATTTGTATGTGTGTGTGCCTCTAACAGTAAAGTCATTTTTAAAAATAAGTTTTTTTTAACTTTTAAGGAAGATAATATAAATTTATATAAAGTGTAGAAGAAAGTAAGTCAAATTTGAACAAAACAAGTTAATATCGATAGGTTCCAAGATATTTTTTTTATTATTAACTTTGCAAAAGTCTATTTAAATAGTTTCATTTCAATCCTCCTTTTTATGTCACTCGATTACATTATATTTAAGCCATAATATAACTTACTAAACAATTAGCATGCAGATATAGTGTAACAAACTTCTTAAGCAACCAAAAATCTCTATGTTGGATTTATAAGTGTTAATACCGAAAGCAACAAATTTAACGAGCCAGAGATTTCGTCTTATTTTTTGTTTGTTTTTTTTTTCAAAAATATGTCCTTAATTCAAAAAATCAACACAATGCAGAGATTTTAGCAGGAGTAAATAATATTTTTTCTATCCTTTAGTTTTACTTTTTTAGTTCATTTTGATTTTTTCTGGTAGTTTAAGAACACAAGGTAACACTTATGAATAATGCAGAAGGTATCAGTATGTGTATGGATGAATTTATGTTTGTGTTGTTATTGCATTTGTAAGGGTATTCGTTATTGCACTATTGTTTTAAATTTGAAATTTATGTTCCAACTCAAATCAAAAAATATTTTTTTTTGTGATGACAAATAAAGAATTGCAAAAAAACAAAATTGTGTTTAAAAGTGTGTAAATATTAAATTTGTTCTTTTCATGTTGGTGTTGCTAGAATTTAAATTACAACCATAAAATTGTTGACACATTTATTTTGGTTGTACTATATTTTGTTATTTTAATTCAAAAGAAACAATATAATAAAATTTCATAACAACTGTTACAGATTTTAAAGTAAAGTAAATTGAATTCCATCATAAAACAACATGTCAAGAATTTTCAATTGACTTACAATTTTCTTTTATGGCTTTTATATCGAAACAGAGTGTTTTATTTTTATACAGTTTTTGTAAGAAAAAAATTGGAATTTTTAATAAAAATAAAATGATAATTTTTCAAGCTTAAATGATCAAAAAAAAAAAAAAAAATAAAATCAAATCAAAAGGAGCATATTTTAAAAAGTTTTACTTAAATTGCAATTTAACTTAAGATTAATCTAAAATTTTTTTAAATCAATAAAATATTAAAACTTTGGTACCCTTGGGTATCAATCATACCCAAGTAAATTAAATTCCTTCCGAAAATAAACGCACATATCAAAATATTAAAGCTAAACATTTATCATTTCTATTTATAGTCTTGGTTATGGATTTCGTTAATTTGCTTTTAAATATTACAAGCGGAACTGAAACTTCAGAGTAAACAGATGTGGCAACTCTTGTAAAATTTCTACATTTTGCCACACCACTGGGTTAAAGTTAATTCCTTAGGCTCAAAACTATTATATATCACTCTTGTAAACTTTGCAACAGCATGGCAGTTAGTAAACAGCATATCCAATTGTAGTTGTGTGTGTATAATTCACTTAATTACTTAATTATTTTATTTTAAATCTTAAGCAAGACACATTCGTAACAATAATTATTATTCAAAAGCTAAATTTAAAATGTATTGCTGCGGAGGAGAGCATATCCATATGGCCATTTTACTACTGCTCATAAAGCTCGTTAGTGGATTTTACGCCAAATTTTGTATAAAAAATTCACTCATGCTTTGCAATTAAGCATTATTGTCATAGATCCAAATATGCTAATAAGAGTGAATTAGATTGTCATCCATAAAATCAATTTTATTGCTTTAGGTTTCTTATTAATTTACAATTTTTTTAATTCCCCTTAAAAATTATTTAAATAATTATCTAGTCCACAGGCAAATATTCTTTTAAATATTGTGGCTTGATTAGAAATGGCAAATACTTACAATCTTTATGGACTATGCTTTCATTCATGTGGCTGCAGCGGTTGGTTTTGTAAACCAATTTTCAAATTTTTTAATGTTTTAAATTAATCCTAATATCCTTTCTTGCTTGATTGTCCTGTAGTGCAAAGTTAAACTCCATTTGTTATTTAATTCAACTCTGCTGGCATTATAATGTTACAGCTAATACCACGAAGGCGGCATTGTCAAATTATTTCTGAGCAGAAAAACAGGAATTATAAGTTCAATGCCGATTAGTATTGCGATTGTGTTTATCTTGGAAGTGTTTTTTATTTATTGTAAAACAGCAAAAAAATTTGAACCCTGTGTTCAATCCCGGTTAGCGTTGTAAACATTGCTAATAAAAGTGCACTTCAGCAGTGGTGATGATTAAGTTATTTAAAAGAAAAAAAAAATTAACAACGGGAATAACTTCATGAAATTCGCGAAGATTTTTTCTGAACCGAAATAATTGATTTAGATATAAACTTACTATATCTTTGTCTTGTTCTGTGAACTTCCTTATTCCTTATTTCGTTTCCCAGATAAAATATGACATGATAAACACTGCCGCGAAAATGCAAAACTAAAAAAAATAAATGAAAATTGATTAAAATTTTAAGGAATTGATTCTCGTGAATGGTTCGAACACTCTAAGCCTTTAAGGGTGTGGATGGTCTTTAATGGAACCATGCCATGCAAAATCTGCCAGACTCAATACACATACAATTTTATATCAAACATTTTACAATAACAAAGATAAAAAACAAAAAAAGAAAATTAAGATCTTTTCTATAGTTGCACGATTTTACCATACAGGGGACGGTTTTTCAAGTCAAGTAGGCAAGTAAAATTAATAAAATTTACGAAAAGTATGAACCATATGTTCGTTAAGTGTCAATAATAAATTTAAAAAATACCATACACCATTTTGATTTTTAAGATTATAATTTTTTAATGCGCTATAGCCAAACACTTTATATTTGACCTGTATATGTGTATCTATGTCTGCTAAAAGGAGCCATAAATACGGTGCTACGCTTGCTACGAAATTTTCTATGTCAAACTTGATTTATTTTTTACTTAAATGCCGTAAGTTTAAAAACAAAATTTTTTTGTAAAAGTGTATTTTACAGAATTACATTTAAATTATTTTTCAAAATTGAACTTTCTACCATGACGTGAATAGCAAGTAAGTGGTTATCAAGAAGCAGGCAAACTTTATTGTCCTTTACATTTAAAACTTTAATTTCCAGCGATTAAGTAAAATCTATAGAAAAGTTCATAATTATTGGTAACATTTCATAAATTAAAGTTTGAAAATAGTACAAGAAGAATTCATTAAAATATTTTCCAACTTTTGATATTCCTTATCATTTGCAATGTCTGCATAATACCACACAGCATATGCATGTGTTAAAATAACAATTGAAATAATTAAAACAATTTTTGTTTTCTCAGTCTTAGAGCTCGGCTCTACCCAAAGATAATATTTAATTTGTCAAAATATATATTTTGCTAAAAGTGAATAAATTAATTTCTCATCCAAATCTCTCTGAAAAGAGCATAACTGATTAACAAACAATAAAAAAAGGAAAGAAAAGGATGCTGATTTGTTTTTTGGACATCTTGTGTGTGTGTGTGAATTTGCATTTTATTAAGGATTGATTTAATCTAGAATTACCTTTCACTGATCTTAACATAATAACTGTAACGAGTAAAGTAAGAAGAAATAACAATTACGAAAGCAAATAATAATTCTTATGACCACATAAGATGCTCTCATCAGGCCTTAGGCATAATGAGAACGTCAAACAAAACCAACCACATGGATGCAAATGCAGATGCAAAAACCAAAACATTAATGTTGAACAAAAGATATTTGGAGAGATTTACACAAATACTTAAACTTACATTTATACAAATGGGTACTGGCACTTGTGTGCCAGTGTGTGTAGAAAGAATTAAACAAAATGTTTCAACAGCATATGTACTCGTACATATATTCGTGTGTCCTTATGCTTGCAAGAAAAATCCTTAACAATGTAAATGTGGGTGGTGATGATTTTAGCATACAAGTGAATGTGTTTAAAATCTGCAGTGTTCATTGCTGTGCTTTGAGAATGAAAATACATTTGTATCAATTCAGCTGTGTACATGTGTGTATGATTGTTTGTCAGTTTTTTTTTTTTTTGTTCTTTTAGTGTTAAAAGTTTTACAGAAAGAAAGGATAATGTTTACCAACACATAACATGTACGCATGTATGTATGCATGTTTAAATGCAACAAGGGAATGTATGAGTAACAATTAAAGGATGAGCCTTAGATTATCATTCATCATATTGTCCGAATAAATAGACAGAAAATCTATTCATTCTAACTAGTACAAGTCAAATTACAACAACACCACTTGTACAATAAATACAGTACTGACCATCATTTGAAAATACAACTGCAACTTTGTACTAAGATTGAAATTATACTCATATTTCAAAAAAGTCAAGAAAAAATTTTCTATGCTCTTTGTAAAAGGAGAGGAAAGGTTAACACTTTTTTCTTATCGTGTTAAGCTACAAAAATTGATAAAGTGAAAATTCCTGCATTGCAGCTTTATTTTTTACGCCAGATTTTATTTTAAATCTGTTGTTCTTTGTTTAAAGCTTTAATCTTGTTAAACAGTATTTAATTGATTCAAAAATCTTATGGGCCTCGGGAAAAAAAATAATAAATAACAAAACTATTTTAAAACTCTTTTCGTTAAAAATTATATTGAGAGAATTTAAGAAATCCTGTCTTGCGAAGACCTTGAAAAACTTATCGTATGACTGGAGCAACTATTAACTTTCCACAACATGATAGCCCAATTTTTTCACCTTTTTCTTTTTTCAGCTGCTTGGATTTCTATTGCGCTAAAAGCAAATCATTCGAAGTATTTTTTCTTTTCGAATAACGTACTGTTGAAGGATTTTAAGCTACACATAAAAAACGCTATCATACATTCGAACTTTCAGGAGCATTAAACATTTTTTAATAAAAAGCATACAGTATTTCTTGAAAGTATAATTGAATCTACGGGCAGAGATTGTTAAAAATTATTCCAGTTATATATTTCACCATAAACCAATGGTTGGTTACCTTCTCGTTGCATAATTTTTCACATTTACTTAAATTTCTTAAACGTGTGTCCAAGCGCTTTAAATTTCAAGGCCTTAACTTTTCTGGCCTTTATAGGAAACGTAAATTGACGAGTAATTTGGTTTTCTAATCTTTAGAAAAATAAATAGTTTTCAACAGGGTTTCCGAAAGCTATTGCTGGTAGAAGGGCAGCTTACAATTTAATAAAAAATAAAAACTAAATAATTGAATATTTTCGTAGAGGTATTGAATTTTAAGTTGGCAAAACTTTTAAGCTGACGGCTATTTTGTTAGCTGTCAAGTGATCTAAGTTTAGTTAGGTTTACCATTTCACGCCTGGCCAAAGCTCCACAACTGTTCAAATGGGTCCACCAAAAGCAATATTGCCAGTGAAAGCAATTTTCATAAGCGAATTTTGTTTAGCAATAAGAATCACTTTTGTTTGAATGGGTACGTCACTTAACACTACAGCTGCATATTGAGCTATATTACGTCCAAAAATACCGACAGTTTGGTGTGCTGATCAAAATGATACGATTAATGGTGGCCACTGTAAGCCCATGATTATAGACTTTTTTAGTTTATCAATTTAACAGCCAAAATAAACACTTGCTAAAGTTTTAACAAGGAGACGTCTGGTAGCCGCATAGTTTCACGTTTATGACATTTAAATTGGCCTTCAAGATCAAGTAGATTAACGCCGTTTGGCTATTTTTTCATATATCTATGATGTTGCTAGTCTACGCCGGCAAGCTCGAAAGGATTGGCCACTTGGAGGGCAACATTCGCCCTGCTATTGCCAATATGCACTCACAAATATTGAAAAGTCATCGAAAATTTGACCTTCAGTACTAACTATATTCGAGTCAGCCGTGGTAATAAATCCCAGGAGATTGTCTTTTGAAATAAGTAAATTTTATGTCAATTTAAGAAACTCTTGTTGTTTTATCCCATTTTAAAGTTAATTATAATTTGTGTATTAAATAATAACTCACGAAAATTAAATATTATCCGTTAAATGTGCTGAACTGGAAGTAGGTACATATAACACACCACTAAAATTGGTGGTGTACATGGAAGCTAGAAAAGAAGCCATTCGCTGACATACGTTTAAGAAATAATTAATTATTTAAATGAATAAAAAGATGGATGTCTATAATAGAATGGAAAATAATTGTAGTGTAGCCGCGGTTGATAAAGATATTAAAGGCGATATATTAAAATAGATAAATATAAAATGGTTAAAATAAAATAAGAAAATTATAAGGAAAACCTTTACGAAATCTTTCTTAGTGAGCAACAATCTTAGGTCTGTTACGTTAGCGTGTTCCAGTCTTGTCGATCAAGTCATTTTAAAATCGCGAGTTTCCTAAACAAAATATTTAGCAGTATGAGTGTTGACGGTTACTTTAGTTTGAAGATCGAATATGTTTTAAAAAGTGATCATGGAAAATAATTTAATTATATCTAAAAGATGAAAAACAATTGGCGTAATGTTATTGGTTGCCAGATATGTGCACTTGTTTTTGCACTGCTGGTCATATGTCATGAGTACTACAAGTAATTTTTGTTTCCAAAGACAAAACGGAGAGGTACCAAATCGGACGAGTTTAGAGCCAATTGATAGGTTAATTTCTATAAATTAACTTGATGCCACATTTAAATTCATAGTTGCAGCCACCGAATAGCATTTAGATTCCTTCTATTATTAACAAAATTCAAATAGATTATTCAAATTTCCAAATAACATATATTTATAACAAATATATCTAGAGACCATAATGCCATCTTCGCCTTCACTTCACTTAACCTCTGCAGAAATAATTAAATAATTTTGTACATTAAATTTTTAGACATTTTTGCATTTTATTTTCTCCTTTCTCTAACTTAAAAACAATAATTTTCACGTTGTGCAGGAACTAAGAAATATAAAATTAAAATATCGCTTACAAAACAGGGCCCAGACAACTTTGCAATTGCATACAGATCTTTGCTGAATATTATACTTTTATATTTCTTATATTTTCTCCTTAGGATATGTGTGCTTATGTGTGTGAGTATGTTGTATTTTTTATTATTATTATTACTGCCACATTCCTTGGTAAATGGTACAGGTAAGCAATTTCCTTTTGGTTTAGCAACAAATATTCTTTTATTTATATTTGTATGCCAGTGATGTACGATTTGTAAATGCACAAAATGTTTGCTCTTTAAAGCTTTTTTTTTTTTAAAGAAAAGAAAAAAAATATAAAAACAAAAATATAGATATAGATATACAATACAGAACGAAACAAATCCAGCAGGATAATTTAGCTTGGAGCTCAAATACCCAAAGAGCATTTGATTAATTTGTTTGTTTTACGATGCAAATTTCATTCACATTAGAAAATTTTATATAGAGACATAAGGCCACATACAGACATTCTTCTTTGCAAAGTTAAACAAAAAACACACAAAAAGGAATAGAATAGAATGGAATACAATGGAAAGGAAAATGTAAGTTTTTAGTACCTTGAAAGTTCAATTATTGCTGTTGAGAATATTTGCCAAGTACTTTTGTATGCTCTGCATCAGCAATACTGTTGCAAATATTTATTGTTGCTGTTGCTGTTGTTGTTGCAGTTGTTAGTTTTATTTTATTGTTACTGAGTGCTGTTTGTTTTATGCCCTGACTGGCTGTTGTTGTAAATGAGTGAAAGAATAAATATTTTGTTAGTCTGCTAAGATCCTCGGTTTTGTGTGTGTGTGTGTGTTAATGTGTATTTGTATTTTATCCTTTTGATAATTGTCTCTATATTTCAATTGTTGAAAATTCTACAAATTACTGTTGTGCTTTTCAAAATGCGCTTCAGCAGGTTTAGATGTGCGTAAGCAAGGACATACATTATCTGCACATGAACGTGTTTAAATTTTGCTGCATTAACAACAATTCCCTTAAGCGTTGTTTGTTTTTTTTTGAAAATTTTATACGAGGTGCAGTGGACATTGCACTGAACGAGCACCTAAATCCTTATTAACAAAATTTTTTGTTAATTTATTTATTATATTTGGAATGATTGATTGTTTTTTAAATTTTGTTAATTCGTAAATACAAATAATTATCACAAAATCTTCATTATTAAATATAAAATTTAAATGAAATAAATAACTGCGGCAAGCTAACAAAAAAATGAAAAGAAATCCCGCTTTACGTTCTGAATTTATTAAGAAAAACAAATAAAAATTTTTGTATTCAGTTTTACAGAAAACAAGAACAAGTAACAAAGAAGTTAAATGTAAAGCAGCATTTTATGCTTATCCACCTCTATCATAAGCATATTTTCTACTTTTTAAAAGTCAATTTTTAATGGATCCATTAGCTTTTTCAACAATCACTCGTGGATTCTAATCTTCTTAAATGCGCCAATTCTGCTTCTTAAGGAATCCACTGAAGTGTGCCTCGTCTGAAAATAACTTTTGTTGTACTGTCACTGTTCGCCTTGAAGTAGTACTCGAAAATACTTTAAAATAAAAAGAAAATAATGGGTTAATTTATATTCTAAATAAAAAAGGAGTTTTTATATTATATGATGTTTTTCATTTTTTATATTTAATTGGGGATAATTTGTACGTACCGTACGCTTCGGGCTCACAAAAGTAACTGAAAGAGAATAAACAATATACCAACTAATACAGGCATTTCATGAAGAACTTAACGAATAAACATAGAAAGCCACTGTACAGACAGTAATTAAGCTGTTTACACTATGCGCGTAAACAGCCACCATTCCTTTTTATCTGTTCAACCAACTACTGACCTCACCTCAGTATGGTTCGTGAGATGTTGAATTGTTGGTCAAGGTGACAAGTGAACGTTGATGCTTCTTCTGCAACATTTTCGCGAACAGCAGAAATGTTTTTTGCAGAATGAATCCAGCGAATAGACACATATATTTTTAAATTTCCTACTGACTCGGTTAGCTACAACTTGCGCCCTTTCGTTGTTTAAGTTGAGTAAAGTAAAATAGTGACCAAATAAAAAGTGAGGTTAAAGGCTTTAGTGATCCTAACGCGTTGAATTTATCAAACACTTAATCAAGGAAATGACAAATTTAGTTGGACATAAGACTGGATGTTGAATAGTGGCTCTCAATTAGCTTTATATATTATGGTTGGACACCCAAATATTGGACTTGATTATCTTTTAACTGCCTGTATTTTTAGGTTATTGAAAAAAAAAATATAAAATCCACTAAATTTTTTTAATATGTTTTAGTTTACGTTAATTATTTCAAATCTTCTATATAAATTTATTCAGTTGCTTCGATTCCAAAACAATAATTTTAAATACACATTACACTGCAGTTCTTTTAAATCAGCGTAAAATATTTAGAGACAGAAGAAGACACAAATACTTGACCACATCTAAAATGAAATTTTCTTAAAATTTCATTCTGTTATTTGGGCAAGAACTTTGTGTTGTGTTAAATCAAACATACACTTGACATTTTTTAATTGATCGACACTTGCAACAATCAACTTACGTATGTCTACAATTTGTAAAAGAGAGTAGCCTGTGTTGCTTGTGTGTTTCTATAGCACAAAACTAATGTTGATGAAAACCAATAAAAGAAGAGAACAAAAATGTTGGTTAAAGTGTAATTTAATCAATCGATTGAAATAATTGGAAACATTTTCTTCTAGGTATATTTCTTTACTTAATATATTAGCATTCAAATTAATAACATGTTTCAAATAAATTAACAATTAAATTATTGTAATAATAGTTAACAATTGCCTGTAATTGTTGAAATAACACATGCATGATGTTTGCTTGCCAAGCATTCAGTCCTCACATCCTCACATATTTTGAATAATTTTCTAAAAGTTCATATAAGATAAAATTAAGTTTCCTTTTATAAGGAAATTATCATATAATTGATTGGACAATAAAACTTTATTACCAATACAGTAATACTTAGCATTAATTCTGCTTTTATGATTTTTCTTGTAGCGCTCAGTTAACGCGATTTATTTAGTTTCCCGACCACTTTAAACAGTCTATCGAAAGATGTCCTAAAGTGTTTGAAGCATTATCTTGCGCAGAGTATAAAATAATTGTTTTCATACATACATACATACAAAAATTAAAATTTCAAATATTTAAACATACAAAAACAAGGAAATGGAAATTAAATAACAAATTTTCTCTTATGAAATAATTATAACAAATTATGTGTCTTTTGTATTAAGTACCTATAATTCTGCGCTAAATTGCCGGTGTCTGTTTTGAAATTTATTCTCCTTACATTTGGCACATTAACAATTTCTAACATTTCTAACATATAACGTCTCTTGTAGTTTTTTTCTATATCTAATACTGATTTTTCATCAAACTTTGGATAATGATTATATTTCTTGCAATGTGAAGATAAGGATGTCTTCTGTGTTGAAATATTCCTATATTTTTGGTCACATCTATGACCAGCTAATCTTGTTTTAAGTTTATTTTTTGTTGTCCCAATATAAACTTTGTCACAGTTCACCTGTTCATTTGCTCCACATGGTATCCTGTATACTACATTAGATGTTTCCATTTTCCCTATTTTATCCTTCATACTGCTAAATAATTTATTTAATGTGTTATATGTTTTGTATGCAATTTTATTTCTATCAGTGTCATATATTTTAGACTTTCTTAATCTTTCTGATATTCCAGGAACATAAGTTAATGATTTATAAATTCTTGGTTCTGCCATAGTATTTCCTAAATTATGTCTATGATTATCATATTGTCTAATTAATCGGTTAGTTAATTCTACTGGAAAATCATTGTCATGAAGTATATTTCTTACTGTGTCCTTATTCTTCAACTGAAATTCCCTATCACTTATAGTCAATATTCTGTCTATCATATTTTTCGCCGTGTTTATTATCATTTTCTCGGATTTTTGGAATAAAAATTAATAAGTCTTTCAGAAGATGTTGGTTTCTTATACCAATCAAATACTAACTTATTTCCCTCTTTTTCAATCGTAAATTTATTATCCGGATGAAAACTATTCAATTCTGACAAAATATCATCCACTGCATCTACTGAAGTTATACAAAATAAATCATCTACATATTTTGTGATAATCTTCGGTTTAATATGCTTTTTACTAATCTATTTAGCAATTCTTCCATCACAATATCAGCTATAATTGCAGATGCTGGAGAGCCCATAGGGAGGCCCTTCTTCTGTTGATATATCCTATTATCAAATTGAAAATACCTATTGTCTTCAATGCAAAACTTAAGAATACGTAAAAATAATTCCTGCTCAATATTCGTATTTTGTTCTATAATGTGCCATTTTTCCTCTATAATTCTCAAAGATAAATCTACAGGAATAGTTGGAAAAAGTGAAACTACATCAAATGAAAACCATCTATCATTATCTTGTATATTTATTCCCTTGGCTTTATCTTTAAATTCCAATGAATTTCTAATATTATATATTGATTGTCCTGTTATTACCTTAAGAATATTCGTTATAAACTTGTTTTTTTTTGTTTAAATATAAAACTTACCCTAACTGGCAAATTATAATGACCTTTCTTTCTTTATTATGGACTGATAAAATTGATTGCAAAATTTCTTATTCCACTTCTGTCAGCTTTATTTAGTATTCGGACGCACGTGATCTTGGGCTATTAAAAGAAGAAGAAGATGCCCTGTTTGCGACTTGCAGTAAGTTCAAATGTTATTGTATTATTTCTGATATAACTGATTATACTTATTGTAGATAACTGCACGCTATTGCAGAATGATATTACGTGATATCGCACATCTTTCCGTAGTTAGAGTGTTATCGATTTCCGTTATTAATATAAAAATGATAGAAATAGCATTGAGTGCTTTAATATACCCTGGAAAATTGAAGAGATGACGCCTAAAATAACGCTACCAAATTTAAAAACCAGTCATCAACTTACGCAACTTACAATTAACTGAATTATGTTCAGTAATTTTTTTTTTAAGAGAAGTAGCACTTCAGGCAACAATGCTTATTTTATCAAGTAGCGTGCTACATTCTTTAGGAAAGCGATAGAGAAAAGAAGAAACAGGTGGTGAAAGTAGAAGTATAGTCGGGAGTTAACTGCCGTACAGACAGCACAGCGACCAGTGACTATGCCTTCATCGCTGAGAAGCCCCACCGACAGTCAATTTTCATTTTTGTAGTGAAAAAAACCAAGGTCTTCGTTGGGAATCGAACCCACAATCCCCATATTTAGAAGCTAGTACACTACCTATTAGCCTACAGGGGTACCTTCTACTGAGTTAACTGGTTTGTTAATAAATTGAAATTGGTGCATGTGTAGTAAATCCAATCAAACAAAAAAAAAATATATTGTTTGGTAATTCTTGCATGCTGGTAACAATATTTCCCCAAATATAATGCCAAAACTTACGTTAAAACTAATGAATATCGTTGCTGTACCATTATAAATGATTTTTGGAGGACATTGATCTGGCCGAGATGTGATTAAAAAAGGATGAACTATGTGCGTTATCATAAGTTGATATCGAGAAATGGTTTGATTCCATTTGGAGTCCAAGTTATTGCTATTTGACACCACTCGAAATTGTGATCAGTTTAAATGCAGCAATAATTGCGTGCGCTATTCATGACATACGGCTAGCAATGCTCGAAAAATGACACCAAATAGGACTTCCAGAATATGAGTGGGTGGGATTTACATCACAACTTCACTTTGAAAATACGAAATATAAAAAGACAACATGACATTTTCCACGCAATACAAGAGTCTTTGTTCTTCGTTATACTGTAAGAATTTTCCCCTTAAAAATTATGATTTATTCTTATCTGAAAAATTATCACAACTATGGCCTGTATTTGTTCAGAAATAATCAATAAAAGAGATTAATTAATAATAGTTGAAATAATAAACAATTTATCTTGTGAAAAATTTTAAGTCCTTTTAAATTACTTGTTTTTTTTTCTTCCAAAATTAATATCACACAATTTTCACCTGACACCAAATTGATGTACGAGTATGTGTAAGACCTCTATTAAACCAAATTTAACTAAGTCACTACCTTTTTATTTAAAAATTAGCAGGTTTTTTCTTTTGCTTTTGCTTTGCTTAATTAATTGTGGAAAAAGTCATTTTGTTAGACCTGCTTGTGGCTGCGAAAATTACAAACTTTTATAATAAAAACTGATTTTGTTTTAAATTTATGTTAGAAAAAGTCGGGTTATTTTGTTGCGATGTGTCTGCTACAAATTTTACATTTTGTGTTTATGACTGTTGTCAAACCGGCCAAGTAACAAAAAAGGATGTTACACCAAAGGCACTAAAAAAACTCTTGTTTATTATTCTTTATTATTAAACAACCTAACCTGCATGTCCTTTTTCATTATAGCCAGTTTTAAATCTGAACTAATTAATAAAAATTAAAATGGTTTACGAAGGTCTAGTGGCAAAATTTAATATTTCATAATCTTTTATGGTGAAGTTAAGGTTTTTATTACAACTAAAATTCTGTTCTTTTTATAGTTGTTACGTTTAAGGAATTGCCGAGGTAAAAGTGATTATTAATTTATGTTCACAATGTGGCAAAACATCATATTTCAAACGTAAAGAATATTTAATTAAAGTTTGTTGTTTCTATTATGTTCGAGCGTTATTTCTGCATAAAAATATTTCCATGTTACAGCATTAGGTTTCACTATGCTACAGAAATTTCTTCCACAAATGACTTTTTGTATTTAATTAAATGATTTCGAAGTTTGTAATACTACACCCTCTAAATGACTGTTCAAGGAACTTTGAATATCTTTTTGATGTCAGCAATTTGAAAGAGTCGTGTGAGAAGTTAATTCTTCTCTCACGTGTATTTTGTTGTTTATTTATATAAATTGATTTTTGGTTAACAATATGTGTCAGAGATCTTAAATTTATTATTTAATAAAATTATTGAATCTCTTTTTATACTACAAATTATTTTATACTGTAAAAGTAACACAATAAAGCAATTAAAAATGATATCCTGAATACGGCTACCATGGCTGACGAAGCATATCCTATAAATTCAAACATTGCCAGCCATATACGAGAATAAAGCAGTTACTTCAAGTGGCGTTATAAGACATAATTTAAGTGTGCGAAAAAACCTTGGAAACCAACTGACAAGCCGATTTCACTAAATCATTTAATCGCCAAATTTATTTTCAATAAATCGATGGAAGCATGTGATATATGCTACATAGCGATATCTTGCTAAAATCACATCTTATCCGACATAATATTATCCAGATCCATAAGGAAGTTTCGAATTTATTTATTTCGAATTTAAGTCACCGACAAAAATTCTTCACAAAATGGTGAATTTCTGTCGATGATGGAGTCTGCGGGTTATTTTGCGGGTTGGTTAACTGCAGTTTAATTTGTTAGTAAGCCCGTTGCTCTAAAAATTAGCACCCTCGCTGAATTTTCAAAGTTAATCTAGATAATTTGATAGTTTTCGTCAAGCTTTAACTTATTCACAATGATTTGCCAGTGTAGATAGTCCGCTAGTGGGATAGTCCGCTTGATAGCTAAATATTTATTATAACACCTTAATAAAATTAAAGCGCTTGGAAAAACTTTGCCATCATGGCAAACCTGGCTTACGGTGTGTAGTACTAAAAATAGAAAATCATGGATAAAATCAAAATTATGTTTTCAAGCTTTAAGTTGTTAAAGTTGAATTTATCGCAATATCCCAAATAGATCCAATTTTAATGGGAGTCTTTTCAATTTTCCACCATTACTGAAACCTCTTAATCTTCAAACTTTAGATAAAATTTCACACGCATACATGTAACTGCTGTTTTCAATCTGGTAGTATCCAATGCTGATGAAACATAAGCAGCCAGAACTTTCATTTGAATCTTATACTCGTATGTAACCAGTCTTAACATATAATTAATCTCGAACTTTCATTTTTCTCATGTTCAAGTTGACTTGTTTCATAACTAGTTTCTGGGACACCAGTGAGATGGTTAAGAGTTTATATCAGTTTTCTTTTCTTTAATTTGCTACGCGAATGATTTTACCCTTTTAAAGAGTAAAATTGTTTTACCCTTTTAAAGGGTAAAATCATGTCGTCAAGTGAATTATCAGCATCTCGCGATAGCGTGATCCATTGACAGTTACCGTATTTCCATCTTTCTCATCTTCATAGAAAAACGGCCCAATCTTACCTCCAGACCATATAGCGCACATAAAGTGTCATGTTGAACATGGAAAGGCTTCTCAATAATCGCGCTAGAATTTTTGAAAGCCCAAGTGCGGCAATTTTACTTGTTAACATACCCCGACAAGTTAAAATAGGCTTCATCTGAAAAAAAATTTCCTAAATGAATTGAGCGAATCTACGGCGCGACGTGAATCGTCAGTTGGCTTCATTTCCTGCACCAGTTGAACCTTACAAGGCTTCAAAGTCAAATCCGAATCAACACGAATTTTACGACACATCTTTTAAAAAACAGTTGGTGACAGAAGTTTCTATTCAAAGGCATTTAATCAAAGCTGTTGTGTAAAGAAATAGAATAACAATAAATATTGAATTAAAGCTGTAATTAAATAAATTAAAAACTTAATGAAACTCCATAGTGACATTTTTATTATTAAAGAACAGAATATTTAATAAAATATAAAAATAATTGAAAAAGTAAAAATTGTTAATTTGAAATATTTTTACATCTTTTTTTTCGCAAACATGTTTTTCGCTTTATGCTACTTCAATATAAATTTGTTTCGAACAACCAGAATTTGACAAATGACCTTTTCCTCAAGTTTTAACAAGTAAATACTTGAGAAAACTTTTCAAGATGCTGTCAATTTAATTGATAAGTTTTTTTCTACAATCTCACCTTCCCCCTTTAGAGAATTTTGCAGCTAAAGTTTAAACACCAAGTGGGAGTTAACCGTCTCTGGCTGATGTATGCAAAAATTTACAAAAGCCAAGCAGGAGATAAAGATACAAGAAGGACAACAAAAGTGTTAAAAATTAATTTTCTATCTAAAAGTTAAATGGAAATTCTGTTGGCTTTTAAAGGAAAACTTTTTAAGAGTTTTAATTTTTTTTTGTATTTTTTATTTTTTAATTTAAAATATCAATTTGTTTTCATCTTGTAGTTATTTGCATTATTTGTTTAGCTAGTTATTACTACAAAGGTATAAAAAGGATGGGTTGGAATGAAACCGAAAACATAACAGCTTCTAAATACCAAAGTTATATTTCCCATAATAAATAACGTTTTACACCGTTTATATAAATTTTAGGACTAAAAAGAATCGAAAATATTTTTTATAGCTCTGTAGACAGATAGTTAAAATTTTAGCCATAATTTTTCTAAAAAAATTTCATCAATCGAAAGCATCTCGCAGATAATTTTCATTAATTACAATTTGTCAATAAAACATTTCAGACATAATATTATATTTCTATAAAAAGTGTTATTTTATAGGTTTTCTATAGGTTTTTTTTTTGTAAAAGATGTCGCCATGTTATTGCTATAGATTTTAGCAAATAAATATTATTCTATAGAAAAATTTTAGCAGATAGGATTTTTCTATAGATAGAAGTTTTCTTATAGAAAAAATTTCAGCAGATAGGAGTATTATATAGACAATTTTCAGCAGATAGGATTTTTCTATAGACAATTTTCAGCAGATAGAAAAATTTCAGCAGATAGGAGTTTTCTATAGAAAAATTTTAGCAAATAAGAGTTTTCTATAGAACAGTTTTGCAGATAGGATTTTCTATAGACAACTTCAGCAAATAGAAGTTTTCTATAGACAAATTTCAGCAGATAGGAGTTTTTACTATAGAACAGTTTAGCAGATAGGACTATTTCTATAGACAATTTCGGCAGATAGAAAAACTTCAGCAGATAGGAGTTTTCTATAGAAACCATTTAGCACATGGAGTTTTCTATAGAAAAATCTCAGCAGATAGGAGTTTTCTATAGAAAAATTTTCAGCTGATATTATGTTTATATAGAGAACCTTCAGCAGATAGCAATTTTTCTATAGAAAAATTTCAGCAGATATGATATTTCTATAGACATATTTCGGCAGATAGAGAACTTTCAGCATATAGGAATTTTCTATAGAAACAATATTAGCTAATGGAGTTTTCTATAGACAAATCCAGCAGATAGGAGTTTTCTATAGAACAATTTAGCCGATATTATGTTATTAAGACAACCTTCAGCAGGTAGGATATTCTATATAACAACTTACAGCAGATATGATATATTTTATAGACAATTTACGCAGAGATAGAAAAATTTCAGCAGATTGGGTTTTACTATAGAACAATTATAGCAAATAAGATTATTCTATATAGAACATATTTAGCATTTAAAAGTATTTCTATAGACTAACATTCAGCAGATAGAGAAATTTCAGCAGATAGGAGTTTTCTATAGAAAACAAATTTAGCAGATAGGAGTTTTCTAATAGAAAACATTATCGTAGATAAGATTTTTGTCAGAGGAAAAATCAGCTACATCAAGCTATATAAACACACCGATATGATATTTCTGTAAACAAATTTCATGAGATAGGATTTTTCTATAGACAAATTTCAGCCGATATGATATTTCTATAAAAAATTTTCTACCGATATAAGTTTTCTATAGAAAATTTTCACTCGATCTGAGTTTTCTATAGAAAATTTCCACACCCGATATGAGTTTTCTATATAAAACATTCAGCTGATATAATTTTTCTATAGAAAACTTTCAGCCGATGCGATTATTCTATAGTAAATTTTCAGGCGATGTGATTTTTCTATAGAAAAATTTCAACAGATTTGATTCTTCTACAGAAAAGTTTTAGCAGATATGATTTTACTATAGAAAATTTTCAGCCGAGATTATGTTTCTATAGAAAAGATTCACCACTCATGATTTTTCTATAGAAACATTTCTCCAGTCATGATTTTTCTGTCATAATTCAGTCGTAAAAATATAAATTTAAATTTTATGGGTACCTTCGTGTATAAGTATGATGTTGGCATTATTTAAACTGTTTTTATAAAAACTTTTAATAATTTATATAGTACTAATTCTCTAATAAATTGGCAGCCATTATTCATTATATATTTTGTAATTTTATTACAAGGAAATTATATTGCTACTCAAAGCTTATAAAACAATGAAAACATTTAAATTCATTATTTTTTTTTTTATTAAATTTCATGTCAGACTTTATGTTCACTTATACTCATGTTTGTTGGTGTCCTATTGATGCCCCAAATGATTACTGGCAGCCATCGATAGTGAACCGTAAACAAAATTTGAAATTTTGTAAATATTCCTAGGCGAAACATGAAAAATGCATTATCTTAAGTTTATCTTAGGATTAAGTTTTGTTAAGTTTTGTTTGTTGATTTCTTGTCGCAGCAACAAAAGTGTTTTTTGTAATTATAAGCAATTAAATTGTTTTAAATTACTTATGGCCTTTTTATCTATAAATTAAATCAAATTTATTTTTGGGGGGATTAAAAATGTATATTTTTAGAACAAAATGTCACATAAATTTAATTTGAAAGAAATGAGTATTGTTGCGCGACAGAAAAAAAAACGTTTAAGGATTAAAAAGAAAATAAGTTCATTATTATTATTATTATTACTTATGCAAGAGCGTCTCGCTGTCAATGCAAACAAAAAAGTTATTTGTCGCCTCTTAAGAAGGAAGGTTTGAATATCCCCTAACAAAATTTTCAACAATAACTTTTCTTTCAATAATCATTTGCTTGAGTATGTGTTTAATTTGATAGGATGCAAAGAGACGGAGATTGTCTTTAGAAAATCGAACATTAACTTAAAAAAATTAAAGCAAATTACGTTTACAGATAATATAAAGACGATTAAAATATTACAAAAAACAAAATATTGTAGCTTAAAGTTCTTTTGAAACAATTTTAACTTTAAATATGACTTCAACATGAAAGTCTTGGAAAGACATCTTAAAAGTTTAGTGATAAGTTACACTCAGCTTAACTATCGTTAAATAAATTTAACTTATATCGAATGTGGAGCTAATATTTGAGCACAACTTAAATTTAAGTGGCCAATTCAAGAGAATAAAAATAGTTTTGGATGAAAACTTCACTATTAAACATCAAATTGAACCTTAAACGAAAGCAATAGGAGTAAAGGACACCTTAAGTTTTTAAGAGTTTCCTTGTTCTGAGATTTTAATTATTTCTACTTGTTGTACATGTTAATAGATTATTCATCGCTTTATTGGGTTAGTTTTTCTCTCTTTTCTCTCTCTCTCTTTTTCTTTTGATTTTTAACTTTTTTTTGTTTGGAAATTTCAATTTACAATTGCTTGGCCCTTCAACAGATTGTCGAATTTATTCGAAAACAACAAAAATATTTGAAATATGATTTTTGTTTAAAATACAATTTTTAATTAAGAAAATATGCGAACTTTTTTTATTTATCTTAGTTTACAAAATTCTACACTTTAGGTTAAATTATTTGAACATTGTAAAATGTTTAAGTGTAAAATCATATACATGTCCTCAAGGCTGTTGGGGTCAGCAAACATTTGGTTATGGTATCATGAAGAAAAAAAATTATTTACTTGGCTTTTTGAGTCACAGCGAGTGGGTGTTTTGTTTAAACAGCAAAATAGTTAATTAGAAAACTAAAATTATGTGAAAGTTGCCACTTCCATAATAAACAACAGAAAGTAAGTAAAAACTAAAATCTGTGGAAGATCTTAGCAACGTAAAAATTAAATATGTAAAAGAAAATTTTAAATAAATTTAATTTTATTTTTCAAAGTTCAAAGTCTATTGCACGGATCATAATTATAATTTATTGCTTTCAAATGCAAATATATTATTTATAATATATTTAAAATCTGTAGAACTTTTGTTTGCTGGGTAATTATAAATATGCAATAAAATGCATATGTTATCACTCATGTAAGAAAAATATTTATAGTTAACAAAAAAGTTATTTACATAAAATATGCATCAATTTTCTTCTGAAATTCATATGCATCTTAAATAAATTGATAAAGTATTTTAAACATTGTCACAACTACAACAACACAAGTGTTATGATATTTCATTGCATCTCTATATAATGGTGACGTGCTAATGGAGAGAGAAAAGTGATGGATGTGAGCAATAGAATAATGTTATTTAAACGTGCATTGTAACATGTTCATTGGAAGTTTATCAAATCCACGCCCCAGGTGTTTTGTATTAAAATTTACTTTATATGTCGTTAGTGTTAAGTTTGGCAGATTTTTGTTGTTTTTTTTTTTTTTTTTGTTTTTTAAGACGAACAAATTTGTGATGCGATGTATAAAAATATTCGAACTTTCATTAAAACATAATTGTAAATTAAAATCATAAAAATGGTGTGTGTTTGTAAATTTTAAATTTCTCCCATTTGAAATAACACAAGTCATTCACTCTTAACGAAAATTTACATAATGAAATATAATCAATCTATTGCATTTTTTGTTGCTATTTTTATTCATTTCAAACGATTATTGCTGAAGCGATCTTAATTTTTTGCCTTTTTTGAATTGTTAGATGTTTAGATTTTTCATGAAAAGAATATTAACTTCTGTAGAAATATTCTAGTAATCACAGATGTTTTCTGTTTTTCACTTACAAATGCACGATTATTTAAGGATTTTTGGTTATTTAAGGTTTCATGAGTAAAATATTTTTTTTTTTCAAAACATGTGGATGAATTTAAGCGATTTTAGCAAATATATGATAAATAAAGCATTTCAGCTCGAAAATTGCAATCAATTGCCAACTGAACGATTACTTAATCGGTTATGGATGAAAAACTTTTTGGTCACATATTTTTTCGTTTCTGTAAGTTAATGCTTACTTAACAAAAAACATTAGATTTCAAACTCTTTTTCTGAGAGTTATAATGATGATAGTTTTTGTTATTGTAGCTACTTGAATATACCTTAAAGAAATATAGCTAACTTTAGATTAAAAAAAAGAGAAACTTTTTTCGGGAAAATATGGGGTACGGCGAATGAAATGAAGCAACTTACCTCATATACAAAAAAAGTACACTTGTAATCAATTACATGGGTATCGGGTGCTTGACCTTTGTATGGCTAGTTTCGTTTTCGTTTCAGCAGTAATGAAAAAAAAAATTGTTGTGAAAATAGAATTTCATCTCTAAATAACTCAACCAACAAGGCTAGTGGTGAAGTAAACAGACAACTCACAACTCACGAGCATGCAAAATAAGAATTAAAGATGATGGATGCTTTGCTAGATATATTTACATTTTTGTTGAACATAAAGTTATGAGTTCAAATCCCAACGTAGGCTGGATTGGAAAGTTGTTTGAAAATGCGAATAAATCGGAAACAGCATTCGAGTTGTGCCGGGCAGTGGATTAGATTGAGGTCCTGTAGATATACTCCTAAAGGTCATTAAGTCGTCGGTGCAATAAAACAAGGAAATCGTATCATACTTATTACTTAGAGGAGAAAGAAAAAGCATAACATCGTTCGAGAGTAACGAATTGGTCTTTAAAAGAACATATTAAATACAGCAATAAATGAATTTGAGCATAAAAGAAGCAACAGTGCATTACTCTAATGTTATATTCTAAATGGAGAAATACCAGATAATACATATAAAATTTGACGAGGGTCGACGGAAAACCGTACCCAAATAAAATTTATAAAAATTCCCTTCAAGAAAATTTTTTTTTGTTTGTTTTAGTTCTCTTTATTTGCAATCTATTTTCTACGCAAACATTAAGCAAATCTATTAAATTTTACAGGGGACTTAGTATATTGAACTCCAGTGAGTCCAATAAAAGCAAAAACAGTAACAATAATTTATATAAATTTTCTTAATTAGCGTTCGCACAATTCATTTACATAGGTTTTGTGATTTCTATTTACTAAAAGGAAGATCAAGTACGTGATATCGCTTCAGTCTTTTTATTTCATCACTGTCATTTAAAAGATTAAGGGCGAGTAGGTTTGAATGATCACTCAATCTCTGTAAATATCTGTCACAGAATCAGGCAATCTCCTCCTTAACCGTAGCTATCTTAAGATCGCCATTGATATATTTGTTGCTGATAAACCATGGAGCGCTAATAATTGTTCTTAGCATTTTGGACTGGTATCTTTAAAGAATTTCAATATTTGAGTTGCTAGCGGTTCCCCAAAGTTGTATGCCGTAAGTCCAGACTGGTTTTATTATAGTTTTGTACAATATTATTTTGTTCTCTAATGTCAAGATAGATTTGACTTATTGTTAAGTTGTTGACGTTTTCTTTTAATGTGCCCTTTCCAAGTTAATCTTCTATCCAGGCAAAGGATCTCAGTACACTACATTATTATTTTTCCGAAGTGTAAAAGTTACTTGAATAGATTTATCTGTGTTGACCTTAATATTCCATTTATTTAACCATTCCTCTGCTAGGTTCAAACAGTTTTGCAGAATGTTAGACGCTTCTAAACGACAATCTTGCGAAACCATAGTAGCAGAGTCATCGGCATATGTTGTTATGGTTGTGTCATTTGTAATTGGCATATCGTACGTAAAAAGCCCTAGCACGCTTCCCTGTGGAACACCATATTGAAATTAGCCAAAGGCAGATGTTTCACTCTTAACTCTAACGAAGAATTTTCTTTCATGTAAATAAGATCTTAGTATTACGTAAGAAGAAGCTGGTAGCAGCTTTTTGATTTTAAATAGTCAGCCAGAGTGCTATACACTGTCAAAAGCTTGTTGTATATCAATGAACACCGCATTACAGTATTGTTTTCGTTCCATAGCTTTAGATATAACGTCCACAACTCGGTGACACTGTTCTGGTGTTCCGTGCTTATGTCTGAAACCAAACTGATGCCCTGGAATTGTATTTTGCGCCTCTAAAATCGGTAACATCCTTTCTAGTAGTAGGTTTTCGAATATCTTAGAAAGTATTGATAGTAAACTTATTGGTCTATATAAAGTTATTAAGTGTTCCGGTTTGTTTTGTTTAGGGATCATAATGATTTCCGCATACCTCCACTGAGATGGAAAATAATTTAACCGTAATATGGAGTTAAACAAAGTGGTTAAAAAAATCACACCTTTTTTTGGAAGATATTTAATCATCTTTGCAGAAAGTTTGTTGTAGCCAGGACACATTTTGTTGTTAAGCCCAAAAATGATTTTTTCGACTTCATTGGCAGTAACATATTTTATGTAAGGACTTATCCTTCAAGAAAATGACTTTAACTTTATAAAATCAATTTCAACTATTCAATTTATTTTCATCTTTCTTACACTTTTTCGTTTTCTTCCTCTCGAAAACTTTGTACAAAAGTTTATTCACTCCTTCTTTATCAGTTTATATTTGCACAAGTCTTAGAAAATTATTGTAGTTCCTGTTATGTCAATTAAAAATAGCCAAATTAAGTAAGCAAATGAGTCTGCTATTCTGAGTTTTATAAAGATTTGCTTTTAGAGCTTTTAGAGGCGATTGAAAATCTGACTTCATTTCTAAATTAATTTCCTCTTAATTATTTTTTGTTGCATCTACTATGACTGACTTAACTTTAGTGCCTTCAAAGAATCATTATCTGCTATTTCAAAGAGATTTTAATTTGCTTTTTAAAAGATAAATTTATTTATGAATTACATCTATTTTATTTATTTTTTTTTTTTGCAAGTATTTGTGCATTAAAATGTTGTTGCTTCGTTGCTTCATTGCTTATAATTGCTTTTGCGTCCTGCTTTATTTTTTGCACGAACAGATTGTTTTCTTAAGCAGTTGTTTTTGTTGTCTTATTCTTCTGACTTAAAAACTTGTGCACATATTGTGCATGTGAATATGCAAATTTATCACAAAGAAGCTGAAGATTACAAGTAAATGATGGTAAGGAATTTGAAACAAGAATAGAGTTTTACATACATATCAATACATTCTATCTCAGGACAAGAGTTCGCAGCTCTATAAATATTAAATAATCTTTGTAATTTGGTTTCGTAATTGTTTAAAAAAACACAAAAGTTATATAGAATGGTTTAATTGGAGAATGAAATTTATAAGTAATAAAAAATTATAAAAACAGAATATTTTTATTCTACTTTAGCATGAAAGTTCAGTGTGATGTTCGATGAACTAAACATAGTTTTCAGGCTTCTAAAGAAGCTTTCAAGTGCCTAACGGTGTAAGAGATTCTTCACTCCATCCGATCTTCGTACTATTTATACCACCTATATCCGTCCAAAGATAGAATACAACTCTCATGTATGGAACGGTGCCTCAAAGTCTATTTTGGAGTTGTTCGACCGCGTACAGGAGAGCGCCAAGAGGCTACTTGGGGATGGTAGGGTGTCCAATTGTATTGATTCCCTACAGCATCGAGGCAATGTAAGTTGTATTTCACTGTTTTATCGTTACAAGAATGGTAAGTGTTCTAACGAAATTAGGGAACTTGTTTCCGAAACTCGCACGTTTTTGCGTTTGACTCGATTTTCGTTGAGAGCGCATCCATTTGTAGTCGAGTGGCCAGTGAATCGCACTACGCATTACAGGAAAAATTCGTTTTTTAGCAGAACATTTCGTATGTGGAATAAATTACCTTCAGAGTTCTTTCTTGTCAATTTCAAATACTACTTCCTCTTTCCTCCTCTGCATAACCTAATTTCCTAGATCTGGTACAATGCATTGCATACACAGGGGTTATCTAATGATAACTGGTCCAAACGAAAAAAAAAATAAAATCTGAAAATTATTTCCGGCATACAACAACTGCAGATGTTATTAAAGAAGCGTATTCTATGTGTCCATTTTTGGGCTACTTTTTGAACCTTGGTGGCATTAATTATAATGTTGTCCTCCAAAGTGTCAAGAGTGTTTCTATTAAAGCAGCATTAATCAGTGATCTCGAGAGAACTCTCGAACAAATAATAACCACTTTATGCGGCAACGTTATTTAATGACCGTAACGAGGGCTCTTGCTTAACTTTTGGAAAAATAAAATTCAGTCGTGTTTCGATTAGTGAAAACTACCTCAAATGGTTTATTTTTATCTATTTTGATTGGTTTTTTCTCATATCGTGTGAATATTAAAAAAAATTTCGTAAGGAAATTTAATATAAATTTAAGAAAAGTAGCAGCATTTTATAGAAGCTACTAGCGTGCCCGTGACTGCTTTGCAAGTCATTTGTGGCGTTCTTTTTTGTGTGTGCCAAAAAATTCAATCATTCACGAAAATTAATCAAAAAGAACACAATTTCTTTTTTTTTTGGTTTTTTTGGTTTTTTTTTAATAATTTTATTTTTTTCACAATTCAATATTTTTGTGTGCTTATATAATACGTCTTATTCTATTACAAAGCTTATATATATATGCGACATTCTTCGATTGATTTTGATTCGCGGTATAGACACACAAAGCAGTTGGTTTATTAACACGTGAACATGAACATATAATTGACCGTGCGAAAAACAGGGATCATTGCAAAAGCAACACGTATGGGGAATTGAAGCCGTTTAAAATCAAACGGCAAATCTGGAGGAATCATAGGAATGCGTGGTATCAGCACATCCTCGCCCTTATATTTTCCTTTTAAAATTTTTGCTTCAATCACATTTTTCATGACTTTTTTGACTACTAAACGTGTCCCATTGCAAAGTCGTGGCTGGCAAATATTTTTAAGCAAAATAATTGGTAGACCAATTATGGGGTTGGGCAGCAGTCCAGGTTACTCCAGCGAATTTTAAAATTCGACTGGATAATTTACAACATCGTCTTGATTGGTAACAGAGTCAACCCATTTGTAGGTAAAAATTTGTCCGGGAATGTCATTCAAAATTGTTACATTGATATCCGAAATATCTGCATTTTTCGCAGCTAAGATAGCTCTTTCCCCCAACCAATCATGGTTTCTAAAATGTTGTGCAATACCGGGAAATAGGTTCGTGACCAATTTTTGTTTTGATTGAGCAAAGTGGCAAAAATTATCTGGAAGGTGGTGTCATTTTGTAGCTTTTCAATTCATATTTCGATGTTCGAAGTATTGACTGTTAGTCATTATCATATTTTCGTAAACTAAAATTAATCATTTTATACTTAACACATGTTAAGGAAATATTACTATCTACAGATTGAGTGTTGTGTTGCTTAAACTGTGTGCATGTGTTAAAAAGATGTGTTGTACTATCATCAATGGTTTAGGCTACTTTGTGCAAAAAAATCATGCCGAATACTTGTCCTGTAGTCAAACAAATCATACTTAGTCCAGGAACTTCGAAATAACTATCCGCTTTGTTAAGGCTCCAATTTAGCTTCGAACTAAGATGAAATGTCGTAATTTCTGCGGGTTCCTCTAGATCGCAGAGAAAGGTATGCTATTATTGGCTTATTTTTTTATCATAAATGCTGCGGGAAATACGACATCAGTTCACGATGATGGCTACAGAACCATTATAATGAATTTGTTTGGCCTTGAATGGGAAATATGTATTTAAGAATCTTTTGAGGTTCTAACAAGAAGGCGCGCTGCTTTACGTAACTCGTAGAGCCATAGATCTTTATGCTCACAAATTTTGGTTGTCGTTCCTTTAAGTCTTTGCTGGCTGTTTGTTCGGTATGAACGGCGAGCGCATTGCATGTAATGACATCATTCTTAAGCCGTATTTTAAACTGCACTAGTGAGACTCTATTCGGGTTTAGGTAGTTTATTTACTAAAGTCGTATCTATTCCTATAAGAAGTGTGCCCACCACCTGAACTTTTATTTTTAGTCAGGTACATGGTTCCGTTTGAGGGTATTTTTTCACTATTTCATGTTTTCAAGAATGTCTAATCTTCTTCCTCTTTTGCTAGGATGTAGTAGTATCATACATTTGTCTATTCCCCTTGGTGTATATCCGTGAATATCAACGTGTAACACAAAATCGGAGTCTTCTCTTTTTCGTATGTATGCGCACATGTGTCCTGTAAATGTTGTTTTTAGTGTTTGTCCAATTTATCCCATTTAAGTATGTTTTCTGATATAAGTAGGTTTGTATACTCCTCTAGAAATAAATTTATCAGTTATTTCTATCGATATCCTGAGATTATATCTCCTTATGCTGGTTTTTAATGCTCTGAGTGGTTTCAGCGATGTCAGTTGGTCGCTTCGAAGCTATCATTTGATCCCCTTTCCACTTGATCCATTCATTACTTGTTATGCCTTGGCACATATAAAAGACTGAGAAAGATTTGCAAACTTAATAATGCGCCACCGTTCAGGTTATGAATAAATTGTGAAGAGATAATGCACTCATTCAATTGATTTGCCTTTTCCTATTAGAAACAGTGAACCTTTATACTACAGCAGCAGCTGTAGTTTTTGACTGATACATGAAAATTTGTGCAGCGAATGCTTTATCTCTGTTCTATGAATAATAAAAGCGTAAAAGTCATATAAAAAAAAACAACTTATCAATAAAAAAAGGAATTAATTTTAATTTAACTGCTGAATATTTTCTACTTGCCTCTTATAAAATTATTTTCAAACATTTTCTTTATCATTTTTTATGGTCCTCTGAACTCATTCCTATAGTTGGCAAATATTTCGCTAAAGTGCATTTGATTTGATTTTTATTTACTGTCACTGAGAATTTAAAAAAAAAAACAACATGTGCAATTGAACTCTATTGGAAATGGAAAAATATCATGCATTAAAAAAAGTTTCTTAAATCAATTAATCTAATTACTGCTCGTATATTCCATTCCAATAGTGAATAAAGTTACAGTCACGAGGAAAAAATATTTGCTTCTGCAAATGAAAGTGAAATTAACTGCAATTGATAATCTAGTTGAAGTGCTGCACCATAAAAAATAAAAATTAAACTATTTATTTTTTTTATACTTAAATTACTAACAATTGAATGAAGTAAAAGAAAGAAAAAAAAAAACAAGAACTTGGCACAAAAAAATAAAAGAAAAATTTAAAAAGTTGTATGGATGAAGAAGGTTGATGGATTAAATTCATACAATAACAACGAACTGTTGGTGCTGATGAATGATGGATGTTTTGTGTCCAGGGTTGCTAGGTCAACTAGAAATATTATCAATTTAAGAATTGTTGTCGTTTCCCTTTTGCTTTCAAGAACATTTGTGCAAGTTCACTTCTTAAAAAAAAAATCTCCATCGAGACACATTTATTCCATTTTTTATTCTTTGCAGCTTGAAAACGAACGAGTTGGAGTATTTTTACATTCAGTCATTTCATTTATATAATTTTTTATTTTTTTATGCATAAATCTTGTTATTTGACGTTATAAATGTTTCTTGTGACATGAACTAAAAGACGAATGTTGTTTCGGTGAACTAAATTGAACTGCAACAGCAAAGTTGCCTGAAGAAGCTCAAGTGAGGAATTGTAACTTATAATATTCCTGCCAGATAGCTGATATTTAATACAATTAGAAATGATTTGTTGTTTTTCCTTTTTCCAAGATAATTGAATTAAGATTAAAAGCAACAAATATCTAAAATACTCATTCTGACTTAAACTTTTTCTCCTTTTTTCTCTCATTTTGAAATAAGAAACTGTTACAAAAAAATCTCAATCAAAGTGTGATGGCGTAGCGTAAGTAACTCGATAATAACTAAGTTTACATAAATCATTCTATTTTAATAATAATATTAAAATTTAAATGCTAAAATGAAATCTTGAATATTGAGTTAGATAAGCTAAATAAGATATTAAAATAATTTAAAGGAAAAAAACAGAAGAGAAATTTTTGAAACAAGATTAATTTTAAATTAGCAGAGAAAATTAAACCTCATAACAAGTGGTTTAAAGTTTTAGATTAAAAATAAGACTTTTGAATAGCAGCAATAAATGCTGAGGATATCATTTACACCATCAATTATATGACTTGCAGCAGTAGCTTCGTAAAAATTTCGTGAATAAATTTTTACAAAAGTGAAATAACAAATTCTTCCATCTGCTCTTAAGATGGCGTTTACTAATGCAATAGATCACAGACATACAATTGTTTATTTATTTCTGCAGCCGACTTATTCTGATGATTAAAAATTGTATAGTATAATAGAAAAGGACTAATAATATTATATACAATATTATATTTTCTTAAAACGTGTAACGCTTTTTCTTTGTTTGCTTTCTGAAAAATTAAAACCAGTATGATCATTAGTATTTTAAAATGTTTTATTCTCTCATACGAGAATCCTTTAAATAATTCTATGTGAAAATCCAAAATTAAAAGATTTTTTACTGTCCTGAACAAAAAGTAATTTCCGCCAATAGTTTGTGAAACGCAAAAAAGAAAATGTTTAAAAATTAGCATAAGAAATTATTATGAAAAATATTTTAAATTATCGAGGGAAAGTGTATAGACAGCGCACACAAAAATTTGAAGTAAAATAATTTAACAAGCAATAATATTTTAATTTAAAATTAACGATATGATTTTTATTTTTGGACTGTAAAAGTAAATTGTTCAAAGTACACTTTGTATAACTTAAAAAGTATTTAGTTGTCAAATGCTCTGATAAGAGAAGTATTTCATTGCTAGCCTATATTTTCATTAAGCGCTGCAGAGGAAAAGAGATATCTTAAGAGTAAAAGAGTAAAAGCGTTTTTATACTACCGTAAAATATTCCCTAAAACAAAATATACTTTCGTAAAAAAATTTTTTTTTTTCATATATAAATTATTTATGGTATCTTTATAATAATATGAACTATCAACAAGTTTTCAAATCTTAAATCTATATGTACATAATCATTAGGCCCGACCAGTGTCAGACATAGTTCTAGTGACAGCAATTAAAATAATATCTTAACAAATTCTCACAATAAAAAAATAAATAATATAAAAAAAAAAATAAAAACAATTTTCAAGAGATTCAATTGATTGAATTTGGAGGGTTATTGTCCCTCCTTTTTAATCGGATGTGATCTCTATAATTCAAAATATTCCGAGCAAGGGGAATCGGGTGACACTCGAGTTTAATTAAATATTTGCCTGCGTATTGAGCAATTTCGGCTGTCACAAGTGGAATATTTAAAACACGATGTATAATTGAATTTCGCATGTACCATGGAGCTAATGTAATCAATTGTAGTATTTTGTTCTGTTGGCGTTGAATTTTCTCCACATTTGAAGCTGAAGCAGTGCCTCATAGTTGAATTCCATAGCACCATATTGGTGTCAGAAGCGATTTAAAAAAATAAAAACAAAAAATCATGATCGCTAAGACAAGGAGAATTTAAAACATTTTTTTTTTGTTGTTATGACGAAATCCTGAGAATTTATATGAAGATATGAAATAAAAATTATTCACACATCAACATATTAAAATACTTTCAATTTATGTTAAGTTCGTATTGCGAACAATTTAGGCAAATCCGCCTTAGATGAAAGAGAATTTTCTCGTAAAACGACTTTTTGGCTGTAAAGTGCGATTTGATAATTATTTGACTAAAAACCACGTTCATGATTTTACTTAACTCGCTGCCTTATTTTTTATTTTTCTTTGCACAAGTACATGTTCGAAAGTTTACTCACAAATTGAGTTGTCGTGAAGAACATGACTGAACAAAAGATAAGTAAGTAGACTATGATATAAATTTAATATCAGTTCTAATGTAAAAGTAGTTTTATCCTAACAATTTTAAACAACACAATTTTCAGTAGTACCATATTTCCACATTTTGCTGAAGAGCTGCAGACTGAGAGGTCTTAACGTACCATAGCTGGCAGGTGTTTCAATAAAATAGCACATAAAATGCAAACGATTTTCCTGTGATTTTGCTTAAAACAAAAAGCTAGAATATTATTCATGAACAAGTCTTACCAATAACCGATGTAGCCACTGTATTATCTGCCAATTACAAGTTTTGGCTGCGCTTCGAATGACTTAATCTTTCAGTTTCGCATACCAATAAGTCCAGACGGAATACGCTTGAGAGGTGGGGTGCACACCTTCGAATAATTAACTCACTGCTACACATTTTACAAAGAACACATCGCAACGAGGTGTACTATTTTCTGGCATGGAAATTTTAACCGTGTAAAACATTAAAAAAACTAAAAAGAACGTTCGTAAGAACTTACTGACTTCCTTCGTTAAAGATCTAGTCATATTCTTTAGCAATCTAAAACTTGATTAAACAAACTTTAGTAGCACCAGCAAATACATAACTTATGAAATCAATACCAATTAAAATGAAATATAAAAATATTTGATAATTCAAATAAGTTTCAAAATCCACAACAAATGGAGGGAAAAATTAAATGAAATCTGTCTCGAGGAATAAACTCTTCTTCTGTTAGGCTTCAGGATTCACTTCCCTATAGTATTTCGAATACGGTTTTTGGGTTTCACCAACCCAAAAAAAACTTTCAACCAAAAATGTAATTACACGGTGCGACAGTCCAAAAAACCTGGGACCAGATATTATTTTTCTTGCAGGTCTTATCGAGTAAAACAAGATTCCAATAGTGAAATATGCCGGACACCTCCAAAAACCGGATTTACGGTTAAAAACCGGTTTTTGTACCTTTACGCACTTATAAGCCCGTTACTGTGTTGATAATGATCCGATTCAATTTCTTACTATACTTAGAAAGAAGAAGCTGAGATCTTTCGAATGATATATATATATAATTATTTACGAAAACTTGAGAAATTTGGGTGTTATTGTCCAGCATACTCAAATTTTGTAGATTTTTCAAAAATTTTTCAATTTTGGTGACCTTTTTATACATTATTTTATTAAGAAACTATAATACTATTGAATT
Organism: Trichopoda pennipes; assembly: GCA_030448955.1. Classification (NCBI taxonomy): domain Eukaryota; kingdom Metazoa; phylum Arthropoda; class Insecta; order Diptera; family Tachinidae; genus Trichopoda; species Trichopoda pennipes. The sequence goes on along the minus strand of JASKUP010000131.1, from coordinate 164,364 downwards.
TATTCAAAAACTACGTTTACTTACGATTACAATGCATAAATAATTGACTGAGTTATTTAAGTTTTCATGAACTGTAAGATAAAAGATTCCAATATAAATATTTATTTTCATCTAAATTAAATAATTTTCATAAGTACATTTTTTTAAAAATAAAACGAATCTTTTATTTCATCTCCACTGAGAACAAAAAAACAAAAAAAACGATATACAAAACATCTTAAAAGTATTAATGTCAACATGCACAAATCCCAAAATAATGTTTGATATCTTGACCAATTTTATGTAAAATATCTATTAAATACAACTAAGCATTGCAGCTGTAACCAAATCTTGAGTCAGTAAATTATAATTCCAAACAATAAGAAATAACTAGGAATGTATAAAATCACCAGGAAAACAATTGATGCAGCTTAAGATAATTATTGACTGCCAAAAACAATACAGCACAAACACTTAATGCTAGTAACAGAGCAACTCATAATGAAAGGAGCAAAGGGATGGAATATTGATATTTATTTGTATAAAGCGGTCAAGCTGTTTCAGTTAATGCGGTTAATAACAGCAACAGTATTTAACTTAAAGTCTTAACAACAAAACTACAAGCTATAACAAATAAGCCACCAAGAGATGATGAGATTGTTTTGCTTTTGCAGGGTCTTGCTGTAGCACTAAAATTAATAGGAATGTCTTAAAGCAAATTGGAGTTAAAATACAAGCTTTTCATCCAATTAAAAAAAAAATTTCTTTGCAAGAGTCCTTCAAAAATGTTATCTTTTTTTTTTTAGTGAAATTTGTTTAATTCCTTCACTTGATTTTAAGTTTTTTTATATTTCACAAATTATAAACAAAACTCTCAAACAAAAACAGGCAAAATGTAAGGAAACATGATTTTTTACAGAAACATTGCTACACATGAGAATACATTCCGGGTAACAAGCTCTTATTTTATTTGCACGTGTGTATTTAGCGTTTATTTTGTTTTAAATAGATAAATTTGAGCAATTATTTTTTGATTATGCTTGAAAAGGTCTCTTACATTATTTATTATTTAGGACATCTAAGTCTTTAATTCCACAAATATTTAAACGACGTCAGGTTTTGCATTCCGTAAATCAAACAAACAATATTATTTTGGGTATACTTTTACATGCAGCCGCGTTCATACTGTATGGAGAGAACACTGAAAATGGCAAATGGCCGAAACCGGTTTGTTCACAAACCAAACTTGACGCGGGTTAACGTAAAATCATACCCAAATAAATTAAACACTGACGAAGTTATATTTTATATAATAGAATATTTTAAATTACATTCATATTGTTACGTTTATACCTTTTATAAACGTTTTCTTGTTGCTAAGTTCTTTATTGCAAAATAAATAACATAAGATTTTAGAGTTTTAAAACTAATTCCAAGTTTATTTATTTTAACTACACACAAAGTACTACAGAATAATTTACTAAAGATGCAAGTCTCTATTTCACGAGGTTTATGGTTTATCTAACTAACTAGCCACTCAGACGCTGCCTTTTATATTTGTTCACTGGAGGTCTGGAAAAATTAAGAATCTTCTACTCCTTTTGTATTACATTTTGTTGTTGTTATGTTATTCATTCAATGTTTAGGCGCCTGTTTTTTTGTTTGTTTTTGTTTTTATGTTAATAAAATTTCTTCTCAATTCTTATTGTTTTGAGTGTATAAAATTTCTACGCAGTTTGTAACTAGAACGTTGTTGTTGTTGTCTTGTGTGCATAAGTTTTCTTAGCAAACCAAGCAGTTAGTAAACAGCATTCCCAGTTGCTTTCTTTACTTTATTACTTAATAATTTCTTTTAAAACTGAAACAAGACGGATCGGTAACTATATGTTGGAAAAAGTACTATATGGGATTATTTTTATTATTTATAACATTTATTCTCCAGCAAATTAAAGTACCAACATTTTATATAACACTTGCTAAATACTCAAAATAAATGAAAACGGAGTTGCAAATACTGCTGTGCCATGTGTATAACACTGAAATATATGTTAAAGCGAGACATACTGTTTTTTCCGCCTTAAAACAATAACTTTTAAAAATTTCTTCTTTGTATGTAAAAAATGTTACGCTGGTTTTAAACTATTCTTTAATTGTTGCATAAAATAATTCCATTCTGAGAATTTACTCCAAATGTTGGAAAAAATTTTTAAAATTGCGTAGCTACTGGTGCATAGTATTTTTTTTTTCTTAAAAAAGAAGTAGCACTTCAGGCAACAATACCTATTTAGTCAACTCCCGTGCTACATTCTTTAGGAAAGGGATAGAGAAGAGATGCGACAGGTGGTGAAAGTAGAAGGATAGTTATGGAAATTAACTATCGTATAAGACAGCTCAGTGACCAGTGACTATGCCTTCATCACAGAGGAGCCCCACCAACAGTAAATTTTTATCGAATTATCGAACCCACAACCCCCAGTCATGATGTGATTTGATTTACATCTGCACCGACTAGGTAGTCATTATCAGATGGTGGTCAAACCACTTGAATGATTTGCAAATGTCTTTCACGCCCTAGGAGGCCATCGAATACGTATATCCTCCGGTCAATACTAGTAGCAATTTCGAAAGCCCGAAGTAGGCCGCAGCCTTCACTCCTCGCTAAAGAGTTGGAGACTTTTCAACTCCTGGTCCAGAACGCATGAAGCTAAATATAATTAAGAACACGACGGCATTCATACTCACTGGACCTGAACCATTCATTGTGTTCATTTGGAATGATCCGACCCACAAACTCTCACGAGGGTCTCGAAACCACAACCACCACGATACTCCCATATAGGGCCCAACCCCAATATCTAGTCAGAGAACAGCTAATTATCTCAAGAGACAAATAGTGAACTCTGCGAGCGTACTGATTCCCGTGGAAATATGTGGATTGTCCAGGTGACTCCCACTAGCCTTTGAGGGGCCTAGGCGCTCTTTTACCCCGCAAGACACCAGTCTAAATGAAATAGTAGGTTCCAAAAAGACTATCATGTGCCCCGAGGGGAACCCCCAGTCATGTAAGCTAGCACACTACCTACTAGCCTACAGGGGCACCCCATAATTTTAAGGTGATTTGTGTCTACACGAGATTTTACTTCTTACGCTGTGCTACAAGAACTTGTTTTCTTTTTTATCCATAAGAAATAAATATCATCCTACGTTTTTTCTTAAGCTGGGATTAAAACAAAACATTGTTTCTTATGTGAGCGATAAACAGAATTAAAAAAAATATTTAAAATTTTAAAGTATTAAAGCAGGTAAACGTTCATGATGAAATATGTTTTCCGGTGAGCGTGTGAACGAAGGTGCGTGTATAAAAAGTTATTTTTTCATAATAGTTAATAAAGTTTCTTAAGATTTTTAGGAGAAATATTGCTAATGCTACACTTAACAAAATAATTAAACTTTAAGGCAGAAGCTTAGCTGCTATTTATTTTGTCAAAAAAAAATGGTCAAATTTGATTTAAGGAGCTACAAAAAACCATTTATATTTAAATCCATTTACTTTCACCATACAGGTTTGCACCCCCCCCCCCCTAGGAGGCACATTAATATGTCTTGGAATGTCAACGTCATTACCGGTGTTGCCGAGGGTAAAAAAGAGCCCAGTCCCCTAACGGCTAACAGGACAAAAAAGGCTAGCCAACTGGACAACTCCACGTTATTTCCGTGGGAATCAGTAAGCCCCAGAGTTTAGCTTTTTAGCTGTTCTCTGACTGATCCCCCTGGGGGCACATTTATGGTCTAGATCTGTGCAACTGGGGGTATAAAGGGAGCCCAGTCCCCTGAAGACAGGCAGGGAGTCAACTGGAAACTCCACTTTATTTCCACGGGGATCAGTGAGCTCGCAGAGTTCATTATTTGTCTCTTTAGACATTTAATAGTTCTCTGGCTGATCATTGAGGTTGGCCCCTATATGGGAGCATCGTGGTGGTTGTGGTTTTGCGGCCCTATAAGGGAATAATGGAAATTATGGTGGCCAGGATCATCTCACTGATAATGACACGCAAAGTGAATGATTCAGTCCAGTGAGCATGCTTGAGATGTGTTCTGGACAGGAGATGGAAAGTCTCCAACTCTTTAGCAAGGTGTGATGATGTGCAGACCTGCACTGAAATCAACTAGGTGGTTCTGTTGCTTAGAATTATGTCTTCGGCTATCTAGGACGCCTGTATGACGTTCCAAATTATACAATAGTGGTTTGTCCACCATCTGATTAGGAATACATAGTCAGGCGCGGATGTAAAACAAATCACACTCTGTTTTTTGACTGGTTATTGAAGGTGGCCCTTTCGGAAGCATCGTGGTAGTTGTGGTTTCGCAGGCACTCATGAATTTTAAGTAAGGGGCCAGGATCATCTCACCTGTACTGAGAACAAAAGGTGAATCATCCGGATCAAGTGAACATGCTTGTCATGTGTTCTGGACTAGGAGTTGGACCAGTTGTAAGCTTATAGGAAAGGTACTACAACTAACTTAGGGTGCATTCTATTAAGAGAATCTAATATTAATGACTGATTTTATGAAACAAATAAACACTACAACAAATAACAAACACACCTTTTCCAGATGATATTACAACAGGTACTCGTTAGTGTAAAAAGTCTTTTGTTAGGTTTGCGCCATGTAAACTTACCTGCAACAGTTTAACTTATCGCAAACTTTCATTGTATGCGTTCCTAAAACTCTTACCGTTATTGTATCCACAGAAACACTAACGCACATGTTCGACACAAACTTGTTTGCATACAATCAAAGTAAATCTAACTTTAGCTTTTAGCAAGAAATTTACCATAAATGTCAAATGTCGTTGCTATTTGGCTGATATGAGCAACTATCACTGCCAATACAACTTCGGCAAACACCAGCAACTATACTTTGCTCTTCTACACTTGACTTTTTTCGAAGCATCTTTCTCACTAAACAACAGAGCAACAGACTAACTAAACGTTCATTTCATAGTGTCTGTCTGTTAACATCTGTGTATTTTATTCACAAACATTTTTGTAGTTGTAGTACATAAAAGCAAAATTTGTTTCACAAATTGACTTGTTCCACTTGAATGCAAATACACCTGTTAAGTGAAGCTTTCGAGAGATGTGTGTAAATGCTTTTCTTGTATGTTTCGGTACCTCAATAGAGTTTATAGATGTTTATGTGTCGCAACTAAGCTTTGAAAAAATTGTATGCATTATAAACGGTTGGTATTGTGTTAGTACATAAATCTTAATGGATAAAACTCCAAAATAATTCAAAATATTTTGTTAGAAAAAGTGGCCGCAGCTAAAGTAAAAGGTCTTGCTCCAGAGTTTAGGGAGAGCGAGAAGAGCAAAAGATAAATAAGTTAGATATAAAGATTTTTTGTTTTATTTTTTCAAAAATATAGGGTCAAGCATTGACATATTTTGTATTTTATACAGTGGCAAATACAAATGATTGAATAACAGTTTTAAATTAAACTATAAACCTGAAAAAAGATTAATTAAGAATCTTAGCTTATGTTTTTTTTTTAGTTTTGATTAAAAGAATAATCCAATTGAAATTAGATTTTAGTTTAATAAATCAATTATTGTTTGTTTGTTTGTTTGTTTTGTTACTCACTGTTTAAATTAAAATAAAAAATTTTGCTCATAATATAATTTTTTTTAATTCTATTCTATAGCATGAAAAATAATAATTAAAAGATGGTACTAAATTTATAATGTAACACTTTTAAATTCATTCATTAATTTATTTGTACAGTGAACAAAAATGCTGTTTACGTATACGTTGTGTACAAAACACAATTAAACAATTTTACATTTGATTGAAGCAAAGTATTGTAAACACTACTTTATTTATTATTATGCATTTCTGTGACAATTGACTTATCTACCTTATCTACCACGCTGTTGCTTTAAATAATCCGTTTGACTTTTGGGTACTTTTTTAAATTCTGTGATCACTTATGGCTTTCGAGTTATTTATGTGACTGATTGCATTTAATGGGAAATTTAGAAAGTTGATGTTACCATTTTTTTAATACATTTTACAAAATTGCTACAACAGGGTGAAAAGTTATCATACTGTTACGAATATGTCTTGCTTAAGTTTTAAAATAAAATAATTAAGCAATAAAGCAAACTACTGGTTACAAACTGCGTAGAAGTTTTAACACACGCAACTACAATGGGATATGCTGTTTACTAACTGCCTGGCATGCAAGAAACAAAAAAATACATGTTATGCTGTTTACCATCTAAACGCGCAAAACAAAAACTAATTTTACAAAAACAAACATACATGCTGTTTACCATCTGCGTAGTTTTTTAAGAAACCTTTTTCTACAAAAGGCAACAACAAATTTATTGAAATAAATCCCAAGCAAAAACCTTATCAGCATAAAAACAAAAACAACCATGCACACAGAAATACAGGCGCCTATACATCGAATAAACAACATACAACAACAAAATACTATACAAAGGGAATAGAAGATATTATGTTGTTTGTTCTATTCTTAAATCTTCTAGACTTTAAATGGACAAGTATAAATAGAGGAAGCATGTGAGTGGATAATGTATCAGTGTAAAATTAAATCTCATCGAGTAAAGACGTGCGTTTTAAGTAAACTGTTCTGTGTCAACTTTGTGTAGTTAAAGTAAATAAAATTGTTATTATTAATTATTTTGCAATAAAGAACTCACAACAAAACGTTTATAAAAGATATAAACGTAACAATACCAATTAACACAACGTTCTCACACATGAAATTTAAGACTGCACGAAATTTTGCAGAAAGAGCGTTGCAGATTAGTGCTTAAAATTACCACCGAAGAAACGTCCACACAATTAGGAACATTTTACAAAAAAATACTTTTTCATTTTTTCAAAGAAAAGTAGCACTTCAAACAACAATGCCTATTTAGTCAAGTACCGTGCTACATTCTTTGGGAAAGGGATAGAGAAGAGATTAAACAGGTGGCGAAAGTAGAAGGATAGTCGGAAATTAACTGCCGTATATAAGACAGCACAGCGACCAGTGACTATGCCTTCATCCCTGAGCAGCCCCACCGACAGTCAATTTTTATTTTTGTAGTGAAAAAAAACCAAGACCTTTGTCGGGAATCGAACCCACAACCCCCATACTGATAAGCTAGTACACTACCTACTAGCCTACAGGGGCACCTGAAATGGCAACAAAGATTATAGAAAATGCTACAAATAATGATAATAAAGAATCTTATACAAAGACGGTGAAAATCTTTAAATCCTTAACACATGTCCTTAGTTTTTCGGCGAGAGTTATACGATTAATAATTGAGTTTTATTTATATGCAAGTTCAAATTTAATGCACATAAACCTGAAATCAACAAAAAAGTAAATTAAATATTGTGCAAACTTTATTTAATTAATTTAATTCGGTGGCAAAGAGGTAAGAAGTATTTGTGGCCACAGGCAATATCATCTTTTCTGACCAAATTAGCAAGTTTTTTGTAGCTGTTTCTGCTAAAACGATAAAATAAAATTCACATTTTATTGCAATAAGAAAATAAATTTGAAAAATGATTCAGGAAATCTCTTATTGGACTTCGAGATATCGTGTACTCACATTTTTTGAATAAAATAATTTTCGAAGCTAAAAATTTAAACATTCTTCGTTAGTAAAAGCTAAAAACTTACGAAAGCTTAGCTGCGATCGAAATATAAAATACATAAAATCGTAACATATTAAAACTAAACGGGACACAGAATACCGATCCTGTAAAACGGAGATATTTTGCATCCGAATAGAGGTTAAAAATGGTGGAATATGATGAAAATTTCATGGGTCTGCCTATTATGATTCAACGGTTAAATAATATACATATCGCACGGATAACTCTAAAGAGGGTCAACTTAAAATTTACAAATTTTCAGTATTTTTAATTAAATCTACTTTTGCATCAAGAAGACAGTCTTCTTGATTTGGTTTGGCGAAAGAGTAGAGGAGAGATGTACATATCTTGATTTCGTAGAAAAATATTTTGAATTGAAATATAATGCATTGAAGCTAAGGGAAACTACTGCAATATTAGATTTTCATTTAATTCCAAAAACTTGGTTTTATATGAGGCATAAACTCTGAAAACTGCTTAGCTGAGAATTAAAATATAATAATAATTATCATGCGCTTATGGGGACGCTTTTCTGCTGGTAATATTTTTTTATTTCTTTTTTATGCTGTTAATCTAGTGTTTGGTTAAAGCGGCTGAAAATTGAAGCCTTATTTTGTGGTAACGACACGAAGAAATGAAGTGATATGGGCACCTTTTAAAATTTTAAATTTCATTATCTATTTTTATTTTTGTAGTGACTGTATAACACAACTTTTCACACATTTTATTGTATCTAGGTGTTATGGGTTTACAGACAGCATTTATTGCTATAACAAACTATTTACCTTTTAAGCATAAGAAGCATTCAACTGAAAGCAGTTTGAAGAAGAGACTTTCAAAGTACTTTTGCTATTTTGAAAAATATTTCCTTAAAAAAATAATATTAAAAAAAACATAAAAAATAGCTAAAACAGAAAATCTTCTTTTTTAAAAAAAGTGCTATTAAAAAACAATATTTTAATAGCTAAAAAATATACTTTTGATGTTCATTGTTTCTGGTGTTTTTCTTTAAATAAAAATGAACACTAGTGTCTGTTGCATACGATACTACAATACATTTAGTGTATGCAGTTTTTTACAGTTAGAAAACATAAAGTTTTTAATATTTTCTATTAAATTCAATAAAGTTGTATGATAAAACTTTCTACAATGTTGCAGTCTTATGCCACCTTTTGAAATTAAACAACAACAATCTCCCAAAAGACCACATATTACCTCTAGACACATGATGCTAGCAAATATATTTACACATATACATATATTTGCTGCTTATTGTTTGTTATGTGGTAAATGTATACATCTCTGCATAGTAGCTTATTTGAATTTTTCTAGTTATTTGACGCATATCAAAAGGGTGTGTTTTTACGTTCCGTTTAAAATTTTTGTTATGAATATAAACGATTAATGAAGTGTATATAAAATAGTTTGTGATAGTAGCATAGCTTACTATCTGTGTGTTGTGGTGGTACAATGAAAATGTCAGATAAACCGTCAATAAAAGTCATTTAATAGTCACCTGCAATGAGTATAATCACTCCTTCCTAAACAAACATTTCTTCGTTTTTCATTGCACATCAACGGGAAGGGTATAGAGAATTCGTCTTAGCGTTATATAGCCCAATAATTTGTTTGGTTTATATTATGCTTGTAGGTATTTATCTTCCTTTCATTTATTCGATACTATAAATACTAAGATTATTTTGTTATCCTTATGTAAAAATACTTTTTTTTTCTATATATATATGTTGAAATATGCATATGTATAAAATGTATGTGGATCCGTGTGCACAAGCCACTGTTATTCAAATTAGTATTAGTTTGTATGTTTATATGGGACTAGGAGTATATCAGTTCATATTTATATCCTTGGCAGGGATTTTTATTCTATTTTTTGTTGCTGTTGTTGTAAAAGTTATTGTATTTGCATGTTGATTCAGTCGAAGGTAATCTGCGTATACAAATAAATATAAATTAAACAAATCTTTTAGCAATAGGGAATAAAATAGAAATATATATTTCTTTAGATAATAAAAAACAAAATATACAACTAAATATATATGCATGAAATTTCTGTGCAAACAATTTATAGAAAAATAAATAGAAAAAAATAGTCATAGTTTACATAAAAATATATTTGTCTTACATATTATATTTTACTGCTTTCATTTAAATATTATAAATCCACCAAGTGCAAGTTGAACCCATACAGGAAGCGTTCTGTACCATGTTTTTTGAATAATTTTTCTTTAAGTTTTGCTAAACTAAATTTAAATGTCTGACTATTATAGTTCAAATCGGATCTTCTAATGACATCTTTGCAAAAACCACGTCTCTATAGCAACACATTTTAATTAACTTCCAATCTTAATTTGCTTACTTGTTGCTATAGCAGTCATACTCTGCATATTATTTCTTTTTATTTAATCTTCATTTACATAACCAGCCAAATAGGGCTCGATTAAATAACTACAAACATGAGGTTAAATTTAAAGATAGAAACAAGGGAATGCAATAAATAAAATTTCCAAAATATTTAATAAAGGTGCACAGTATTCACGATATCTTAAAAGCGCATATTTACTGTTTCACTCTAACGTCAATGCAGTGATTAAGAAATTTTATTAACTCTCTTGGCAAGTTTTGCCAAATGCTCAAAATCTAATTTTAAATGATCTTTTAAAATGATGTTTAAATTATTGGAAAAAATTTAAAACGTCTAGTTATAACAGTAAGTCATATTTCGCCAAAATTATGTCGTCTATAGAAACACCTTCAATTTTTTAAATTCATTATTTGCACTTATTTTTTAAGACAACATTTTTCTACATAATATCAATATGTAATATTGTAATATGTGTGCCTCCTATAGGTTAAAATCTAAAGTTATGTTCATTAAAATCAAGTTTCTATAGGAACATCTTTTGTATTTTATTTTAAATTGGTTGTTCTTCTTCTTGCATAAATTACTTAAACTGAAATAACAGGGACACCTTTTAATAAATTAATGTTGTAGTTGTCAGATAGGCGCTGTAACAAATAAAGAGGCGAACATTTTGTTTACATTATTTATATGATGCTTGCAATTTCATGCCGACATTAATATTTGTTTTGATACAAATTTAATTCGTCAAACGTTTCAAAAACAATTTCATTTTCTATCAAATAAATTCTAGTTTCTTTTAAATATTTTCTATTTAATGGAGCACCCCTTTAATTATGCGATTATATGTATGGTGATAAATTAAATTTGCATAAATTTTAGCTGGTTTAGTCAATATAATTGCTAACTTACTTCTCACCGCAAAATGCTAATGAAGCTGTAGTGAATCCATTTATTGCTTAAATTGCGAATTTGTAAACGTGGCTGGCTGGGTGGGTGACTGCCTTACGCAATGGGTCACATTAACACACTTTATTTAATTTATAATTTAAGCACTTACATTAATAGAAACATTAAGATGGAAATTAGTAAGGGAGTTTAAGAAGTTGGCGATAATTGACTATAAATAGTTTGGCAAAGAAAAATTTTCTCTCTCTGAAAATCCGAAGTTAAACTGTTTAAAGATAATTTGCTCGCTTCGACTATAATTGAACTTATTTGTAGTGTTTTTTCAAACATAAAAGTACTTTTAAAAAATGCTGAGGATTGCTGATTTTGGATTTTTTATATTGTTTAAAAAACACCAAAATATATATTATTAAATAAAGGGTGTTTTTCTATAGGTTCTGTTCAAATTGGTACAAAATTGCCGTTCTTAAAGTAATGGTACTCCTTAAGAGTATGTTGGAACACCGTTACATCCATAGAAACTAACTATTTGGTATGCTTTATGGAATGGTGTACTCATTGATCCTTACTTTTAAAACGACGCTCACAGAACATTCGTGACCGCTGTAGAGCCATGATTACTAAGTTTTGATTGAGCAACAATGACTTTTTTTTTTTAAAGAGAAGTAGCACTTCAAGCGACAATGCCTATTTAGTCATGTACCGTGCTACATTCTTTAGGAAAGGGATAGAGAAGAGATGAAACAGGTGGTGAAAGTAGAAGGATAGTCAGAAATTAACTGCCGTATAAGACAGCACGGCGACCAGTGGCTATGCCTTCATCGCTGAGCAGCCCCACCGACAGCCAATTTTTATTTTTTTGTAGTGAAAAAAAACCAAGGTCTTCGTTGGGAATCAAACCCACAATCCCCATACTGACAAGCTAATACATTACCTACTAGCCTACAGGGGAACTTGCATCAGCTGTGAATTCATTTAGATGATGTAACATCTCACACAGCTCTTGCTACACATGGTTTGTTGAAGGAAACGCTTGATAATCCATGGCCCATGAATTGGCCTTCAAGAACGTACGATTTAACACTGCTAAACTACGTTCCGTGGGGATTTGATAAGTCGCTAATTTGCGCCGGTCAGCCCGAAACTATTGACGACTTGGAAGACACCGCCTTATTGCCAATGTACTTCCACATTGTTGGGAAAAGTCATCGAAAATTGGACCTCCAGACTATATTATATCGGGACAAGCAGTGTTGGTCATATTTAAATTATAATGTCTGAAGATTATCTTTCGAATAAAGTAAATTGCATGTAAATTTAAAAAACTCATCTTTGTTTTATTCCATGTCAAAGTTGTATACCTCAGTAAAAAGACCCATTATATTTTATTTCAATGCCTTTTATTTTGTTCTTCTATATATATATATATATATATATATATTAATTTTTACACTTCTTTTCCTTTAAAGTTTTATAAGAAAGTTTTTTTGTAATATTTTGTGGTGTTGCTATTTGGCTATATATGTACTTGAGTAATATAGTGTTTATGTAGGGAGATTTAAACGTCATGTTATTTCGTTACAATTTTTATTCTCTAAAATATTAACGCAAACAAATTTTATAATTTAGACAAACTTGACAGTTTGAAACTCGAATGGAAATCAATAGAGGGACATTGTATTAGAATACAAATGAGGTTGAGAAATGATGCGCAACCAAAGACTTACACTTTAGTTCTTCTTTTTTCACTATCCTGCAAACAAGAAAAATTTTTTTAAATTTATTATAAATATTTCTTGCTACAATTATAGTTTGGAAGCAATTTTATTTTTTAAGTCCTTGAAAAAATGTATTTGCATTAAATAAAAGTAAAGTAAACGAGACTTAAACCTTTTCTTGTTCTAGTTCTGTTTCTTTATTATTTCAAGAAACGTTGATATGAAGCTCCTTAAGGCACTATACACTGTAACGACACGTTCTCGCGTTATGCTGGGGTAAAGCTCGCGGCGTCCAGGGTTCGTTACAAAAAAAAATGTTTTTCATTAATCACAAGAGACACTTTTGTTTTTATAAAAAAAATTCTTTTATTTATAATTCACTCTTAAAATAAGTTATAATTAAACTGCACCACAACGGAGCACGCCAACGATGATCATCCGCTTCGTGGCCTTCAAGAGCTTTCGTCTCCACTTTCCGTCGGCTAGCCTACTGCTTCTCACACTGGAGCGAATAAAATTCTGGTCCAGTCTGAGCAGAACAGTTGGCCTGTCCACCAATCTTTGACCTGTCGCGGTTGTCACGAATAAGATTCTGAGACAACCTTTCCACGTCGAAATTGGTGTTAGCCTATTGACGATCTTGTCCGTCTTGTTCAGCTAGGGCGAATAAAATTCTGGCCTTGCTGACCAAAACGCGGCCTGGCTCTGGGCTCCGTCACCTGGGCGAATAAAATTCTGGCCAGGTGAAGTAGCGACAGCACTTACTGGGCCTGCCGATGACGATCAACCTCTCCGTGGCCTATTGACGACCTCGTCCGTCTTGTTCAGTTAGGGCGAATAAAATTCTGGCCTTGCTGAACAAAGCGCGGCCTGATTCTGGGCTCCGTCACCTGGGCGAATAAAATTCTGGCCAGGTGAAGTAGCGACAGCACTTACTGAGCCGGAGACCTTAGCGAGTCTCGCTTAATTCAAAGTCGAATAAGATTCTGGCTTTGATTGAACGAGAGAAACCTATTTGCAAGACTATTTTAATTAAGTTGAATAAAATTCTAATTCACTTAAAAGAAGTCTTGCCCGGTTGCTTGCCCGTGGCCAACTCCACTTAAAAACGTAATTATCTCGCTTTTATATGTTTCTGCCAGGCACACATACACACCCATACCACTAAACTACAGCTGATTGCTACTGTTTAGGGTTGTGTTTAATGGTATGTTCTTCCCACGGATGTATCCTCGTGTTAATAGGTGGCGCTTTTTAACGGCTATTATAAATTCAAATATTTCATTAACAAATAATAAATGTAAGTATTATATATAATTATGAATTATATAAATGAAAAGTGTATAATAATAATAATGTTCTCTTTTTAAAAAATTATAAAATTCATTAAACAATAAATATTCAGAAATGTAAAAAGTGTAAAAATTTGTGGAATTAAAAAAAAAAAAATACAAAATTTGAAACACATATAAATAGAGTCTAATTGCTTGTGGTTGAATGGCTATGTGATCCAAAAACGAGCCTGCCGACTTTTGGTCGTCACAACACATTTAAATTTGTGCTCCAATAGCTGTTTGTTAAAGACAGCCTTTCACTAAATAAACAATTTTAATTTCACATTTCACTTACAATGGTTAAGGTTAAATAAATAATAACTTTACGAAAACATTTGAGTGACTTTCAATTTGATAAGTTTCTATAAGTTGGACAAAAAAAAAACGTGCCATGTTTTAAATTGCACATAATACCTGAACTTATGGGATATAGAAAATTGTATTTTGAATTTTGAGTTTTTTTTTAAGAAATTAAATAAAAAAATTAAATGAAAAAATAATAATATTTGCTGTATAAAATAAGGAACTGATCATAAATAATCCACAAAAAAATTCGTAAATTCGTAAAAAAATTGATTCTTTGTTTAAAAGCAATTGCAAAAATCATAACATTAATTAATATTTTCTATTATTTTTTATTCACTTAAATTAAAAAAATAGACATTTATTATTTACAACCCAACAGTTACCAATGGTCATGTATGCAACTGCCATTAATTGATCAAAATACATTAATTTCTTATTAGCCAAATTTTCTTAACGACGCCAATATAATTATAACATTTTCCAACTCATTGTCTTGTGCCTTATCAATATCGAAAGATAAATATAAACCTATTAGCATATAGCAGAAGGTCTAGCGTCCATCTGTTCGTTTGTTTGTTTTTACTTCAAAAGGAGTAATTTGAATTGTGTATGTACATATGTAACTGTAAAATTTATCACTGATATATTAAACAGATGTAACAATTTTGTATGTAGATGACAGCGAGTGTGCCTTTGTTTTTGGATACATGTGAGATTAAGTGTTTGAAGTTTATTCAACCTAACACATACACATTTGAAATATGATATTTTAATAATTTTATTTCAAAGCCTATTAAAATGATGATGACACTTTAAACGTGCATTCGCTGGTAATAATGTGCTGGTGTATGTGCATAGAGTTTCAAATTAATAAATAAATAAATGACTTGTGAAACTTGTCGTCATCATATTATTAAAACTTCATTGACTTCTATGTCCTATTTGGAATAAATAAACAACTTATACGTGTACAGTGAGCACTTTTAAAATGTTATGGATGAGATAAGAAGAGACTAAAGTGCTATATCAGAATATTAGATCAACAGATTTGGTTATCGTACGATAATTTATTTACCATTAATTTTCATAGATTCAATTAAAGCAATTTCAAATGTTTTAAATGTTATCAAGTTATAATTTTACGTTGAAAATTATAATATTGTTACGTTTATACCTTTTATAAACGTTTTGTTCTGAGTTCTTAATTGCAAAATAAATGACACCAGTTTTTAGAATTTTTAAATTAATAACAACTTTATTTACTTTAACTACACAAAGTGGGCACTTCAGAACAATGAACTTGACGAGGTTTAATTTTACACTGATTCACTATTCACGCAGACGCTGCCCTATTTATATTTGTCCATTAAAAGTCTAGAAAATTGAGGAATCTTCTAATCCCTTTGTATCAAATTTTGTGTTGTATGTTGTTTATTCAATGTATAGGCGCCAGTATGTCTGTGTGTATTTTTGTTTTTGTTTTTATACTGACAAAGTTTCCTTTTGAAATATATTTTAAGATATTTGTTGTTGTCTTCTGTAGAAAAGGTTTCTTAGAGAACTACGCAGATGGTAAACAGCACACAAATTTATTTTTGTCAGCATAACAAGATGTTGTTGTTGGGGTTAATAAAATTTCTACGCAGTTTGTAACTAGAAATTTTGTTGTTGTACCATAAGTTTTCTTAGCAAGCCACGCAGTTCGTAAACAACATACCCAGTAGTTCGCTTTATTGATTAATTATTTTATTTTATATTGTTTTTTTAACCGATCTTTTTTATTTATCTTTCATAAATATCTTTTTTCTTTTATAAGATCTTTTTTATATATTTTTTTTCTTCACGATATTTCGCTTTCGCTTATAAAAGAAAAAAGATATTTATGAAAGATATTTTATTTTATTTTATTTAAGAAATAATAACATTGAACATATGATCAACGTGACTATTTGTAAGGAAGCTTATTTTGGGCGGCCAAATTCAAAATAATTCTTCAACAATTACAGCCGAACGTCATGAATAAAATGAACAGTATTTGTCTCCAAGGACCCTCATGTTGTTGGTTTATCTGGAGAAATATTCGTGAGATGTAATGGTATATTGCATAAATTTAAGGGTTAATTGTTCCCCATCACCAAATTTTTCTATCAAAATATCGATGATTACGGTTAAGCATAATGCGAGCAGCTTAAATATTTTTGAAGAATTATCTTTTAATGTAACGAAGTCTGTATTTGTCTGTTGTATAACAGCTTGGCCTCATATGCGACAATTTTGTTTATTAACAACTGCTCAAGTACTCAAGGCGACTGCATATTGGCTTTAGTTTTTGTACCTGACTTAATCTTATACGGGCATTATTCCAGTAATGAACAGACTGTGTTCCAGTTCCTATGAACGATGACGTATTAATAAATTTGGACCTCCTTCCTTATTTGGTCTTTATATGTACAGCGGCAAAATTTTCTTTAGTGAGAA
This sequence comes from Trichopoda pennipes, assembly GCA_030448955.1. Classification (NCBI taxonomy): domain Eukaryota; kingdom Metazoa; phylum Arthropoda; class Insecta; order Diptera; family Tachinidae; genus Trichopoda; species Trichopoda pennipes. The sequence goes on along the minus strand of JASKUP010000131.1, from coordinate 147,577 downwards.
CATTTGTTTGACATTTATAATATTGCATCATTTAAAGAGGGTGTGGCATGAAAGATTTGCGCAAAGTGATAATTAACTTTCAACATGTTACGTTGTTAGACCGTCAATGTATTTATGACATTTTAACTCACTCAGAGGACGACTCCTACTCATGCAATGCATTGGCTAGAACTGGTAAATTTGGTTGCGGGAAGTAACACAAAGGGAATATTGAATAATGCCGAAATCTATAATAATATGTAGTGCAATTTATTGCCCAATCGACCACAGAGTGATATGCTCTTGATAAAGCAACAAGATACCAGATTTCATCAGACTACACTTCATTATAATAGCGATAAAACAGTGGACCATATCCTATATTTTTTTTTTTTTTTTAAAGAGAAGTAGCACTTCAGGCAACAATGCCTATTTAGTCAAGCACCGTAGTACATTCTTTTAGGAAAGGGATAGAGATGAAACAGGTGGTAAAAGTAGAAGGATAGTCGGAAATTAACTGCCGTATAAGGCAGCACAGCGACTAGTGACTATGCTTTCATCGCTGAGCAGCCCCACCGACAGTCTTGTATTGAAAAAAAATCAAGGTCTTCGTTGGGAATTGAACCCACAACCCCCATACTGACAAGCTAGTACACTACCTACTAGCCTACAGGGGCACCTGTCTTATTCAACAAAATATTTCATTAATAAAACCAAGAAAAGTTAATAAATGAGTTGATTTGTTTAAATTTATCGAGTTTAAGCCTGAGGTAAGCAGTTGGAAATTTCTGAATTTCAGGTGAGTGTAACCACCGTGTATATGAAACCGAATTGTCTGACTTGGCCTTAGTCTCCTGTCTTATTCAACAAAATATCCTATATTGTGTCGAATATCCAGCGAGTCAATGGGCTGAAATTATAAATACTAAAAATTGTATATAAAGGGTGTTTTTTAAGCCCGATAGAACTTGAAATTGTAAAAAATAACACAAAAAATTAAATTGTAATCAAAATTTCTTTTTTATTCGAAGGATCAATACGTGACATTAAAATTTGAAAATGATTTCGGGCATATGGGCACCGCGGCTGTTCTTGACGAAGCGCATTCTGGACGTCCAATTTTGGGCCACTTTTTCGAGCACTGCTGGGCGTATGTCACGAATAACACGAACAATGCTGTCCTCCAAGGCGTCAATTGTTGCTGGTTTATCAGCATACACCAGTGACTTCACGTAGCCCCACAGGAAATAGTCGAGTGGTGTCAAATCGCACGACCTTAGAGGCCAATTGATACGTCCATTTCTCGAAATCAACTTATCGCCAAATTTTGATTTCAATAAGTCGATGGTTGCGTTCGCTGTATGGCACGTAGCGCCATCCTGTTGAAACCATATCTCGTCCGGATCAATGTCATCCATATTTTCAAACAAAAAATCATTGATCATGGTGCGGTAACGATCTCCATTGACCGTAACGCGAGCTCCGGCCTCATTTTTAAAGAAATAAGGTCCGATGATGCCACCAGCGTGAAAACCGCACCAAACGGTGCATTTTTCTCCATATAATGGAGTCTGTAGGGTCTGTTGTGGATTGGTCTCACTCCTTATGCGGCAATTTTGCTTATTAACAAACCCGTTAAGCCAAAAATGCGCCTCATCGCTGAACACAATTTTGCGATAAAACAACGGGTCAGTTGCCAACTGCTCTAGAGCCCAATCGGCGAAAGAACGACGCATATAATGGTCTCGTGGCTTCAATTCCTGCACCAGCTGGATCTTATACGGGTGTAGGCCGAGATCTTTGCGCAAAATTTTCCACGTAGTGGACGGACAGAGCCCCAATTCCTGCGACCGACGACGAATTGATAAATTTGGATCTTCTTCCACACTTTCGTTTACAGCGGCGATATTCTCTTCAGTACGCACATTCCTTCGACGTGTTGGTGTTATTGCATCCTCTAGAAAGTATGTGGTACGAAATCTATCGACAGTTCGACGAATGGCTTGTTCAGATGCACGATTATGTACGCCATAAAAATGACGAAGTCGTCTATAAGTTGCGCGAATCGACGACTGATTTTCAAAGTAAATTTGGATAATTTCGTGGCGTTGTTCAAGCGAAAGTCTATTCATGATGATTTGTCAGAGTATACTAAAACAAATAAAAAAAAATGTTTCATCAAAATTTCATTTTTTGTGTTACTTTTTACAATTTAAAGTTCTATCTAGCTTAAAAAAACACCTTTTAGAATAGCAGTTAGCTAACAGAAAACAAAGTGCATTTTCATACAAATTTTCTTGACGAAATAAATAGTGTTTTCGGAATATCAGTGTTATTTCCATTAAATTACAATACTCACAATTGTATTGAATTAACAATCCACCCTCATTTGGTGTTTTTGTGTAAGTTAAAGCGCCACATAATTATCTGCTGAGGCCTAAGGCGTCCTCATAAAAACATTTTGCAACCCCGACCTCTCCAATTTTTATTTTCATCTTCTAAATGAACGACATAATTATTTTCTCTCCAGAAAATTGAAAATCTCTTTAACGACAAGCTTTTGATCGAAAACGTCCATTAGTCTTACAGAAGCCGATAAAATGGATAATCAAAAATTATGTATAATGTTTAGCGAGTGTACCCTTCCCTCTGGATTTGTGGTTGTGTGTTTACTTATTTGTGCATGTTATTGTTATTCGAATAACTGTAATTAACTACTTTGCTCTTAATTTCACTACAAATAAACTTTAATGAAAACAACAAAAACAAAAAGCGAAAACGAAAATATACAAATGTATTTGCATTATTATTCGTATTGTAAAACTGCTATTTACTTCCTGGGAATGTAAGTTGTTAGGGTAATTATAGTTGTGTGTATACTCTTACATATTGTCATCACTCATTACAGCTCTTTACCTTCGGGGGAAACACTATAAGGCTAATGAATATTTAAGTATCATTTGTTTGTTATGTGTTGTTTTGTATTCCTTCTGCATAACACCAATTCTCTTCACAGTTCTCTTTAAATTGTTGCTGCTGTTGTTTTTGTTGTCAACATATGTGACAGCATCAGGCTGATATTGATGAGAAAACCTTTTTATTATTTTCTGTTGCATTGTTAAAATTTATTAAAGTTTTACTATGTTTTGTTTATTTCATTCACTCATTCATTTATTCATTTCTTGTTGCCATTGCATTTATGTATAGTTTTTGCTGTTGTTTTATTAATAGTTCCCTGTTTTATATTAAATATTTATTATTATTGTGCGGCATCATTATATTTAAATATTTGTTATTATTCTTTTGTTGTAAAGTAATCAACAAATGAATTCATTCGAAATTGCATCCTTTATCACTTCAGTGTTTTGTTTTTTTTTTGTTTGTTTGTTTGTAAATTTAACCAAACTTTATTAAATCTACATATTAAAGTATTTTAAGGTTTTTATGCTTTATAGTTTAAACAGAGAATTAATAATGAGGAATGCATTTTTAGCATCGTATAGGAAATTATGGCTTCTTTTTTTTTCTCGACTACATTTTATTCACCATTATTTTTAATTGATGTGAATGGACATAATGCAAAACAAAGTTCCTTTCATATATGAAGATAAAACCATTAAGTTTAAATATTCAATTCGGAAATTGTTTTAAATATTGAAGAGAATTTGCAGAGTTTTTTTTTTATTTTTTTTTTAATTTTGTTTTTCTTTCCAGAATTTCAATGTGCAAATCTATTACTTTGTTTGATATTTTTTTTTATAATAAGTGATCTAAAAAAAGTAGCTACCACCTTGTTTTGTTGCGACATTTTTAGGAAGTAATTGTTCTTTGATTTTGGCACACTATGAATAATGCCATCATTTCTTAGCAAGACTTGTAGCCGCCGCCTCTAAGTCTTTTAGTTTGGCCATTCTGCTCAAAAAGAATGTATCACTAAGGCAGTGAACGTTGATTAGAAGATTTAAAAAAAAACTATAGTTCATCGCTGGTGTGGCTTTATATATACTAAAGGGTCAAACGGTATCAGCCGGATGACACTTTAACGTTATTTTATGCAAAGCATTCTGGATAACAAGAGAAAAGGAGAAAGAAAAAGCACACCAGTAACAGTTGTCAACTATTTACAGTTTAATATCATAACTGTATAGAATATTTTCGAGACCTAATATTACATTAAATCGAAATTAGATAAATGGATGCCAAAAATCCTTCATAGCAACTAATAAAACGAAAACTACAAAGTACTAAAATATGAATTGAAAATCCTTTTTAACAATGGCTCATTGTAGGCCGTACTGAAATATGGTTCATCTTCAAAAAGGCATTTTTGTTTTAATCATTTTTAATACTCAACATAATTTTTCATTATAATTCATTTTTTTTTTTTATTTTTTTTAGTGATCATTTTTTATTAACAACTAGCATGCCCGTGACTGCCTTGCAAGTCATTTATGGTTTGTTTTTATTCTGCAGCGTTCTTTTTGGTGTGCGCCAAAAAAATCAATCATTCAAGAAAATTAATCAGAAAGAACACAATTTCCTTCTTTTTCGTTTTTATGTTTTTTTAATAATTTTATCTTGTTCACAATTCAATATTTTTCTGTGCTTATATAAAACGTTTTATTCTATTACAATGCTTTTATATATACGACATTCTTCGATTGATTTTGGTTCGCGGTATAGACAAACAAAGCAGTTGGTTTATTAACACCTGAACATGAACATATAATTGACCGTGCGAAAAACATGGATCATTGCAAAAGCAGCACATATGGGGAACTGAAACCGTTTAAAATCAAACGGCAAATCTGGAGAAATCATAGGAATGCGTGGTATCAACACATCCTCGTCCCTATATTTTCCTTTTAAAATTTTTGCTTCGATCACATTATCATGACATTCGACTGGATATTTTACCACGTCGTCTTGATTGGTAACAGAGTCAACCGATTTGAAGGTAAAAATTTTCCCGGGAATGACATTCAAAATTGTCACATTGATACCCGAAACATCTGCATTTTTCGCAGCTAAAATAGCTCTTTCCCCAACAAGTCATGGTTTCTAAAATTTTGTGCAATACCGGCAAATACGTTTGTGACCAATTCTTGTTTTGGTTGTGGAAAGTGGCAAAAATTATCTGGAAGCGTAATCATTTTTGGGTCAATAGGAATTGCGCCATTAACAATTGCTTTGAAAAAACGTTCGGCTGATGGATCATTTTGCAATTGAACACGCAAATTACACACACACACACACACAAAATGCAACAGAATATGGACAACAAAATTATCTATTTGTTTGCACATTCACTTGCTAAGAACATGAGCATATTTCGATTTGTATTGCCGTCGAATTCTGTGCAAGCACACACAGACAGAGGAACGTACAAACGAAAACACACATTTCATTTGATACCAAACATTGAGTCGAAGTTTTCAATGGAAAAAAATTTAGATTTTTTTGGAAAATTTGTCTGGTTTCAAACACGCACTGTGGACGCGCTATTGTGTTGAAACGCATAAAACAAAGATACAAACTAGTGAACGATCATTACGAAGGTACTGTGAAAATTTGGTGGAAATCCCACATCGCGCATCTCGTGAAACACTGGCAAACAACGGACACCTATTTTGGGCGTAATTTATATATATATATATATATATATATATATATATATATATAGATTTATTTTCTTATACATAATCTTGTTGAAAAACTCCATCTTTCGGCCAAATTTTCTTTAGTTAACAGGAAATTAATAAGCTATTCAAGAATGTATAATTTCTAAATAATTAATTTCTTCACTACGTATGAGAGCATTCTCTAGGTACGTAAAATGACTCACAAAGCTTAATAAGCACAACAATTCCAAAATAATTTAATAATTAATTTTTTTTTTGGTTTTTAAATTTGTCATATTTACAAAAGAGTTTAACAATTGTTTCCCCTTTTTATATTTTATTAAAAAATTATATCTCATCTTATTTGTATTCTCCCAAAGGTACTTTATTTTAAAAGATGGGCACACAAAAATTAAAATAAGTTTAATTGTTTAACAAAACATTTACCTGCCTTGTCTAAGTACACATTTAAATATAAATTAAAAGTTAAAGCGGGGTCTAGATAGTAGTGGCGTAGGCAATTCGATGTAAAAAATTCTCAAAATAAATGATGACTTTTTTTATTGTTAAAATTGTAACTTGTTGTGTTTAAGTACTTTTAAAAATCACAATAACCTTAAATGCGTCTATGATAACAAGTTTGCATTTGAAAACTTCACACCCCTGGTTGTTTTCCCTTAAAGTGTGGAAGACGTGTATGTTGCTAAGCAAATTGGAGTTTACGATACCTAAGTTGGCGGGACAAACATAAATATTCTTGGCGCTGCACAGTGGTTCAAAGGTCCAATCTAGCTGGAAGAAAGTCATAACTCGTTTTTAAAAAGCCGTACAGACATGAAAATTTGCACATTTAGAGATTTCATCAATAAAAACATTCACACAAAAAATGGGCGAAATCTTAAAGGGGCGTGGCACAATTTTGTTGTATCAATAAAAAATCTATATTTATGTTGTTTTATGTTAGCAATTATTTTTTTATTTGTAAAAAATTTTGATTTATTATTAGAAATTATATTTGGCATTAAAAAAGTAACTACATAAAGAAAAAAAATGTTTTAAATATGAAATGTTTAAGGTAAATATGAAAGACAATATCTTTGCTTTAATCTGATTCACTTTCTGAATCGAGGTGGGACTCTGCCATTGGTGGATCTGCAAGCAACTCAAGAACTTCTTTGCCCAAGGGCTTTGTACTGCAAGAATGAATAGAAGCCTTTTTTGAAAAAGAAGATATAAAAGGATCTGAAGACAACAGAAGATAGTGAAAAAGATCATGCATAGTTTTTTCACGAGACATTTTTCTAGTGTGACTTTCTCGTATATTTCTAAAGTCTTTGTTTCGAGATTCTAATGCTTCTTCGGACAACATTCCAATAGGAAGTGCTGCATTTTGGATAATATCCGCACCATGAATGAGGATTTTGTGGATACTCGATGGCATGTAATACCATGAATACAATTGTATGTACAGCTTTGCTGTGTCTAAGGCATACTTTCGAAATGCGTTCACGTTAATAGCAAAGCCACATCCCATGGTGCATAAAATGACACCAAACCTCTTTATTAAATCTTCAACAACACCAGTAATTGTTGAAGCTAGAGTTGGTTGCTGGAAAAATCTTCTAGCCGTACTCCCATCATTTGTTGTTCCACATCCTGGTTTGGGAATATCAACTAGCAAACAAATCTCCTCTCACAGACGATCAGTAATTTTTTGCTTATTTGCTTTATACAAAGCTTTATCAATATCCCCTCTAGTCTGCCATTTTCTAATGTCAAGTTTGTAAGCTATATGAAGTATGCATTCAAAGCACCTGATCCAAGCGTGCAACGTCGACAGGCCATACTCATAAAGACTTTCATTAGATTTTAATTTTTTAACAGCACTTATGTCATTCATAATGGTGGGCGTGGCTCCACAAATACCACAGCGTTGAGAAGAAGAACCTGCGATCATTGAGAATATTTTTCCATCTATCATTGTCAAATAAAAATTATGAATTATATCAATTACTTTGCCATCTTCACAAACTTGGGTTGGTACTATCGCACCTATTTGAGCCTTTATCGCATCTATTTCTTTTGTAGCTAGCGAATTGCTTTTTTTAGCAAATATAATTTTGATTGGCCTACATAATCTTGTAGAAGATGGCCGTGGATTCTGCCAAATTAATTTACTACCTTCCTTTAGCTGCAGAGGAACCAAACAAATTGCAAACAAATGTTCATCAGTTCTATCAGCGTCGCTCTCATTAAAACCTTGCTTATAGCGCGAGTGCCCACTGCTACCATCACATCCCCATTTATAGGACAAAATTAATTCAGAAGTTTTACATTGTTGCAAAACTTTTTTTTGCTGCTTAAAAACTCTTTTTGCAGTGTGATCTACCAAACTTTGCAAAGCTACTTCTGCCGATATGTCAGAAATGTTGATACCATCATTTGGATAGCATTCCGTTTTGGCAGCCAAAAGTTTATGGTACGATGGGTAAATATCAGCATTATGATTTTTGGCACCTGCACGCAAAAGACTATAAGTATGTCTTGTTAATCCACCATCGATATACAAAACTAAGGCTTCCTCGTTTGTGTATGGTATTGGTTCTTTGGGGGAAAAGCTTACTTTTTTTAATTTTTGTTGCTCTTGATGGAGAAGAGTCTATGGTTTTAACAATGCTTGCAGCATTTCTTTTGCCAGACTTATACAGACTGGATGCAGCAGCAAAAGTCAGTTCTTCTGGCGACCAAGTCTCCAGTAAGGGTTCAACTCTGTTTCGCTTTCCCTTCTCACTTTTATCTAAGAACTCCTTAGAAGGTCTGCCATAATTTGATGTCGATGGTCCATCCACTGATCCCTCATCATGAGACGTCGATGAAGCTTTAGGTGGAATAACAAAAGGTACATCTAGCCAACATTTATTTGCAGCCTCGAATGGGAGTCTTGTACGATTGGCTTGCGACCACTTTTTCGTCAAAGTACATACAAACATACGAGCAGATTGCTTTACTTGTTTGCAATATTTATCAGTTTCTTTATTTTGAAGCCCAATCTTAGCAAACACGTATAATACAAAAGAATTCACTTTCTTAAATTGTTGTTTTTCACTATACCAAGCATTATACAGCTCCCTTTTCGTAATGGACATTTTAAACTGTAAAGTCAAGAAAAATCGTTCAGGCGAAATTCGGCAGCTAATTTTTTAAACATTCACAAGCTACTATCGCACAGATCACGCCAATATAAAAATCAAAGCTTAAGTATGATAAATTCCTATTTAAAATTCTAATAAAAGTTGGACATTGGTCAAAACTTCACATAAAAAATACACATGTACAGAACTTCATTTTTTTTTCTAAATAAAACACCTAATATGAAATATACAAACAGTAATATTTATTCATACCTTTTTATATTAAGAACAACAAAAAATTATTTTAAAAACTTTGTTCTTATTTTTTCACGATAACTTTACTTGCACTGTTAAATATCAACTGATCTATAAATATAATAACAAAACAACAATTACCTGTCTTTAAAAGAGCAAAGCAAAACTAATAAACATATTTGCTGAAAAAAAATATGCCGTTTTGCACTATGGACACTTGTCATCTTATTATCAAACAAAATAATTGATTTCGAAATAAAAAAAAAAATACTTTCTTCCAGCTAGGTTGAGCTATTGGACCACTGTGCGCTGACTGTCTTGATTTTTAACAAAATTGTCATCATTGATTTCAACAACATTAAATAATAACAACAACCCTATTTTTATAAATTTATGTCACAAATTATCCAGCAATAATTATTGAATATTCAAAGAAAATAAAAGCAACATGAGAATAATTTAAACGAAAAGTATTTTAATTAAAATTAATTAAAAAGCAAAAAGTTCGTTTCTCTCTTCGCAAAAATAAAATCGTTAACACAAAAGAAAATATTTAATGAAAACTATTACTTAAAGTAAACAAAGGAGGAATAATGCTAAAGGATTTTATTTTACTTTTCTCTCATATTTCATATTTTCATATTCCATAGAAAAAACTTTCGTTATTATTTCATAAAAATTGAAACTTTATTTTTCCTTTATATAAAACATAACTATCCCTGGCCAATATTTCCCTATACCAGTAAATTGGGAGCGGGTTAATAAATATATAAAATGGCAATTACAGCCATTCTATATTTATATTTATATTGTAATGTATTTTTTGAGCTTCAATAGGATAATTAATATACAATGGCCACCACAACACTACGGAGACCAAACAGCATGAAAATACACTTTTTTCCATTTTCTTCTTAAACTCCAAGTTAGTCTGCTCTCAACGGCAGCCAAACAAAAACTAAATGACACTGCTTATTAACGTTTAGGCAGAAGTCAACTGGCTGTCGTCTCAGGAGCGGTGTTGGCATTTCAATTAAGATACGGGAAATGAAATTTGTGAACTTATTGACCCATCCAACAGCAGAGTTTTCTTTAAAAATTTTTGTGTTTCGGAAAAAAGCTTTTAAAATTTTTTAATTTATTGCAGACCTTAGCTAAATTAAATATTTAATCAAATTAAATATTAAGCTTTATTTGTCTCTGCATTAAGATTTTATGGAATTTCTTGAATAAAACGTTATATGCAATTAAATTTTATAATATTACTTAAAAGACGTGACGTGATCATCTCATGAGAAGTTAATGACAACTTGAAGAAAAGACAATACAAGACAACAACATGACATTATAAAAACATAATTAAATATGCATATTTAGTATTAAAGATTTGGGTCAACATGTTAATGCTCCTGTGAATTTATTCGTAAACTTGTTCAACTGCATCAGCATCAGTCGAAAGACAAAATAACAAAAGACTTTCTAACACACGCACTCCTAAAGCAAAAATAATGTCAAAAGCTGTAAAAAAGAGGAACAAAAAAAGGAAGAAAAATAAATAAAACAATTAAAAAGCTAATGTTAAGACAACACAATTTCAAATGACTAAAAGGAAATGAAATCAAGTGGAAAACTAAACATTTATTCGCTTTAGATGTGAATAAAGATTAAAAATGTTAAATGAGCAAAAATACTTTGCAGCACAAAGGCAGCAACGATTTAAATTAAACTGTAAGAGAAACAAGAGATATTTTAATGAGAGAGAAAAAACACCGTTTGTTTTCTTTTATTTTCAAGTGTTAGATACTCTTGAATAATTAAAATAACATTCGACATTATTTAAAATGGAAAACAAAAAAATAGCATGCACTAGTTAAACTTAAGGTTGAATAATTTCGCACTCATTTATGTTGTTGTCCAATTCACCTGGTTATTTGTCTGAAACAAATTCGATGTCATTTACTTTATTTCGTTCAATTATTGTTTGTGTTCTTTAGTTAAGTTGCCATGCTGCACCTTGCAAATGCATTCATTATTGCCGTTTATGCAACAGTTATTGAGAACAATGCAAAATATTCGAGGCAAGCAAAAGACCAATAAGGATTATGATGTGTAGCAACTTATAGCAATCACTGATCATAGTTGATTATAATTCAACACATGAATACCGACAAGCCTGCAAGAATATTGCAATGCATTAAATGAATATGCTCAAAACGTATTTATAAAACTTTTTTTTAATCAGTAGGTTAAGCAAAATATTAAATAATAGACTTTAAGACGTTTGCTTCGCCCAAAGACCTTTTAATTTATTTTTTAATTATCTTAAAGCGAAAATATTAATATTAAGCTTGTTCAAGAATATTCAGTACACATTTAAGTACTTTCCAATTTTTAAAAATATTAAAAAATATTTTACTATTTTCGATAATTTTTTTCTAACAGTCTAAAATTTGTTCTTAGACAATAAATCTCTTCATGACATATTAATCTATAAGGCACATATTGCGCTAAAGGAGTCCATGAAGGTTGATCTGATCACTGTGGCTTGATATAATACCACAAATTATTTTCCTTTAATTGCATTAGATCGCGTAGATAACTCTAAATTTCAATGTAAACATCTAATTATACAAATCAGTCAAACATGAAATATTCTAGCCGTTTATTGTCTTGCTTAAATGAAAAGATAATTATGAATTGGGATTTACTCATAAGCGTTGAAATTTAATTGGCATTATATTAAATAATTATAATGATAAAAAACTTAACTAATTACTTTTTATTATAATTATTTTTGCTTTTGATAATGAAATTGTAATGAATTCTTTATGTGATTAATTTTAATTTGAAATAAAACTCATGTATTATTGAATAAATATAAAATGTTAACAAAAGTCTGGCATTACTAACCACTCAGCTAACTAATCGATTAGGTATTCACACGATTGATAAAATATTCCGTTGATTAGCCGGCTATATAAAATATACAGTAGTCATTGTTAACTGCGACGCAATTCAAGAATGATTCTAAAGTTATACCTGGTCCTACGGAACAGTATAAAAAAATGTAAGAGCAATAAAAGTCTAAGGAATATTGAAAAATTTATTTTTAAAAAATTTTATTTTTTGGAATCATATTTAATTTAATCGACGTTACTATGTGCAAGATTCCTTTAATAAATATTTTATGGTATTGAATCAATAAGAATTCTTATTTAAACAATACATCAAACAACAAAATACTCTTATAATATTCGACTTACGATGTAGGACACTTGAGTTTTCTATACAAAATGTTAGGTAAAATCCACTTATGAGCTATATGAGTAGTAGTGAAATGGCCATGTGGAAATGCTCTCCCTGCCGCAGTAATACATTTCAAATATTTATTTCTTATCATAAAATATTTATAAAAGGAATCTGGCACATATTAACGTAGATTGAAATTTATTTATTTTAATTACTTTATTATTTCAACTGTGTTCAACAACAAAAAAATTTAATTTTTCACAAAAACTTTTCATTATCATTTTTTATAAAAAATAATGGCTAAAAGAAGAACTAAGTATTTCTAAAATGGCTGAAACATTTTTCTAAAACTTTGTTTGTAAGAAAATTGTATGTGCTACAAATCTGGATATAAACACAATGGCTTTTTTTTAGAATTAACTTAATAATAATATTTAAGCTTACTAAATTTAAAATTTTTGTTTAAAATTTATAACTGATGCATAATGTTTTAGTTGTTCTTTTTTTGTTTTTTTTTGTAACCCCTCTTAAATATTGCAGAATATTTCCTCCATCAACAAATATGTCCTTCACTAATAATAGTGTTTGCAGCAGCAGAGAAACTTGAAACATGTTTATTGTAGTACTCGTATATTCTGAATACCATAAAAAGTTTAAACCATTAAGCAAACGTTAATCATCAATTTTTAAACGGACTTACAGCAAGCCTTTTGACACAAACATTTTTTGCAGGTAATGGACACACAAAAGTTTGTATATGAAACAAAGGAAGTGTTGTTTGATTTTCTATTTTGTTTTTCTACTGTGTAAAATACATATAGTTACACGTATAATAAAAACAACTAAAGTAACTGGGCATACATTTATATAAAGATACTTACGAAAATATCTGTTGGTTTTTGTGTGAACAATTATAAAACAAAGTGAAAGAAGATGTTTGAAATCACTACCCGAAAATTAATCCGTGTAAATAAATATCTCGGTAAGAGGCATTTGAATGCATAAATAACGTAAATGAAAAAGAAAAATAGAAAATGAAAAAAAATTAAAATAGAAAATTACTTGTTGTGATATAGAAGGTTTTAATGTATTTTTTTTTTCAAAGTTTCAATTATCAGGCTATAAAAACCACCGCTCTTCTTTTTTAGGAAGTTTGCCATTTGACAAGAGTTATTCATATTCTGAGCTAAATTAGGACTTTTATTAATAGCAACTTACAGAAGTCTGTTAGCACGTCTTTCTCCACTATCCACGTGTTACTCCTAATTTAATCTTCAAAGGTTTATCCGTAATTCCATTCATCACTTCGGAGAAAGCAAGGTGGTGGCTCTAGAAATTTCCAAAGCATTCGATAGAGTGTGGCATAACGCACTTCTATCAAAAAGCAGCAAGCTTTTGGTGTCGGTGATAATTTCTCTAGATTTATATATAGTTTTCTTAGAAACCGCTTTATACGAGTTGTTATAGATGGGATTTCATCAGACGAGTTCATGATTAATTCAGGGGTTCCGCAAGGCTCCGTTCTTTCTTCTACTCTATTTCTTAAGTTTCTAAACGACCTTCTTTGTCGAACTTTTAACCCTATATATTCTTTTGCCGATGACAGCGCCATTTGTCACTCGTATTCATTTCGTAAAAGACCAGGCTATTTGGAAGTTAGTTTCAAAAGGCAGAGCATGAATAATACTCTTAATCACGACCTCACGACGATCTTGGAAAGGGGTCGTGTGAATAGAGTATATTTTAATGCTCGTAAAATGCAATGGTGCATGCTAACGCATAGATCTGCGTTCGGTAGTGGTGCTGCATCTGTTACTGTGGGTGATATAGATATTACGGAGTCGGAAGCTCTTGATGTTCTTGACATGAAAATTCAGTGTGATGTTCAATGGACTAAACACATTTTCCAGGTTTCTTAAGAAGCTTTCAAGTGCCTCGGTTTCCTAAAACGGAGTAAAAGATACTTCACTCCATCCGATCTCCGTACTATCTATATCACCTATATCCGTCCGAAAATGGAATACACCTCTCATGTATGGGCCGGCGCTCCAAAGTCTATTTTGGAGTTATTCGACCGCGTACAGGAGAGGGCCAAGAGGCTCGTTGGGGACGGTAGGGTATCTAACTCTATTGATTCTCTAGAGCATCGACGCAATGTGGGGTGTATTTCACTGTCCTATTGTTACTACAATGGAAACTGTTCTAATGAAATTAGGGAACTTGTTCTCGATACTCACACGTTTTCACGTTTAACACGATTTTCGTTGAGAGTGTATCTATTTGTGGTTGATTGGCCAGTAAATCGCATTACGCATTAAAGGGAAAATTCGTTTTTAAGCAGAACAGTCCGTATGTAGAATAAGATCCCTCCAGAGGTCTTTACTGTTACTTTCAAGGTGGAAAAATTCAAACTCAATGTCCACAGACACTACTCCCTCTTTCCTTCTTCCCGTAACCTAGGTATGGCACAATGCTTTGCATATGTAGGGTCATGCACTGAGTGCTGGTCCGCAAAAAAAAATCATTCTCCCATAGCAAGGTTTAATAGCGGTAATAGCTCTTTGACCGATGTAAGTCATAAGTGCTTTGGAAACAGGCCTACATGGAAGCAAAGTACTGCAAGTACTGTATTTCTGTATACGGAAATACATAGTTCGAATGGGACAATTTAAATAGTGAAAGAACTTAAATTGTGTTCAAGGAGCTATTAACTAAAAAAGTAAAAAAGTTTGCTAAAGTTAAAAACTTTCAATATAATTTCATTAAAATGATTATTGAAGTATAAGATGGACACAATATTCCACAATTACACAACATATTGCTATGAAAATGCTTTATTTAAGTTTTAAAGAAATTATCACTAAAAAAGTAAAATTAAATAACCAATTGTATGTATTTACAAATTAAGAAAATCTTCATAAGAAATCTTATGAATACAATACAGCAACAACATGCTACAGTAAAATTCCATAAACTAAGTTTTACCAATCAGAAAATAAAATTTAAAAAACATAGAACAAGCAATTGCGCAGTTAAGCAGGCAAAAACTTCATCTAGATTCGATGCGTTGAAGTAGTGTTTTCGAGTAAATGCTAACCACTCAAAACAGAATATAAAAGCTCCCTCTCTTGGGCAATAGCCCAGTTTATTTGTGAACGTTATCGAGTAAAGATATAACAGTTGATACCGTAGCTTTTAGGCTTTAAAGTGGTAAAGTTAACATCTTGTATTTTTGTGCGCTTCCAAATAAAACGTGTAATTTAATTACAGCTCCAAAAAGTTGTATTTAATTATTTTGCATTAAAATAATTCAATAAACTAGACCAGTATTGCTAAGTTTAGTGGCCTTTTTTTCGTTTACCTATTTATAGCTTCGAAAAAAATAAAATTGAAATTTTAAGAAATATGTTCAGTAACAAAGAGTTGTATCTCAAAGATATTTATCACTTGTATTTTTATCATATATCAAAAATTATAGTAAATATAGATGATTTTGAAAATCTTTCATGTAATAGATAATAAAATAAATAATAACAAATTCCAGTAAAAGTTAAAACACTCAAAGATTATGTTTTCAATTCTTCCTCTTAACATCCTTCCCGGCTGTTTGTTCGCTAATCGCGAGCGCTTTCGATGTGAATTAATCGTCCTTCAGCAACGTTGTATTAAGTATTAAGCACTCACCATTAGCGAACAGACTGCCGGGAAGGACGTGAAGAGGAGGAATTGAAAATATTAATTCATTCACCAGCGAAAAAAACCCCAAAAAATCTAATACTAACAGATTATTTATAAAACGCCATTGTGTTGCATTATTATGTGTATGTGTATGTGTTTGCCTTTGTTTTTTTTTTCCACCTTTACTATTCACACGTACATTCGACACTTACATAAATGCAGTCTTTTGATTTTTGATTCAGCAAAATGTGTGAGTTGAAAGTGAAGGTACGAGTATTATATAAAAGGAAATGTAATTATATTTCACTATTGTGATACTAAAAGTGGAATGGTGGGGATTAAATTACCATTCGAAAGATAATAAAACACTGATACCTTTTAAAATGGCTTGAAAATTAAAGAAAGGGCATCGGGCTTTTTTATTTCTTTTATTCCCCCACGGGGGCACATTTATCGGTCTTTATAGAACTTCGACTATCTAGACCTGTGCAACTGGTGGTATAAGGTAGCCCAGCTAACTGAAGGCAGCAGGGGTCAACTGGAAACTCCACGTTATTTCCATGGAAATCAGTAGCCCGCAGAGTTTCCGCTATTTGTCTCTTTGGGCATTTAGCTGTTTCTCTGACTGATTATTGAGGTTGGCCCTTCAGGAGTATCGTGGTGGTTGTGGTTTCACTGCCCCATAACAGACAGGTCAGTTTTATATGGTGGCCAGGATCATTTCACTTTTAATAACACCTAACTGGTGGAATGATCCTTGACCTGTTGCTAGAATTAGACTTCGGTCTCCTAGGGCGTGGGTGGCGCTGCTTTTTCACTCACAGTGGTATGACCACCATCTGATTAAGGCTCACTGCCAGGTGCAGATGTAAATCTTATCACGTATCTCCTTCATTACAATTTAGATGATTATGCAGCTGCATTAACTGTGATGACAATACAAAAGTATGATAAAATAAATAAATTGTGTTCTTTGCTGAATAAGGGATTAAGAAAAGTAAAGACAAATTTATATGATAATAGAGACGAGCAAAAAAGTCTTTATGTACTTCGTGTTACTAGTTCAATAGTGATAACTGGCTGGTGAATTATGTAAAGTTTAACACAACAAATTAAACAAAATAGATACGTGAATGCTTACGAGAGATGTAGCGAATCAAAAACTGACGTACTGCATTCTGCTTTTTCTTATTTTCTTAAATAATTAACATAAGAACTTATAAATAATATTTCTTAAAAAGTGTTTATATTATTCATTATCAATTTTAAAACTAAAAAGTTTAATCTCTGAAAATTCAGCAAATTTTCTTACTTTTAATTTAGTTTGCGATTTCTAAATTAATGATGGCAAAATGAGGGAGACTTGCTTTACTTTTTCTTCGCAGCACGTATACAAATTTTTTAAGGACGACTTTGCATAGAAACAACACCACAACTCTTCTTAAGATAAATAAATAAATAATTTTTTGGTCTGACTTATTTAATCATGTAAAAAATCTAAAATTTGTTTATTAAAAACAAAATTACCCACTATTAGTATTTGAAAAGTATAGAATTTTTAATTAAAACTGTGAAGCCACAAACAATGTATTTTTAGCTAGAGAAATAAAAACCTCAACTCAAGCATTAATTTTGTTAACTGTCTCAACCACATACATACAGATAGATACACTGTATCCTGGATTATCTTATTTTCCCCAAAAGAATTAAGCGAAAATTTCTGAATAAAAAAAAAATAAATGAAATCCTATCTCAAAGCCACACAAACTTATACACACAAACAAACACACATTCAAAAAGAACACACACAAAAGAAGTTGAATGAACCATGTATTGTGTGTGTGTGTGCGTGTGTGTGTGTGTGTTGAAAAAAATCTCATTTGAAAATAAAGTTTGAATCAATTTCAAGTCACACTAACTGCATGAAAAGGATTTGCGCTTTTGCAGCGATTGCTGCTGATGCGTTTAACAAAAAAAGGAGCCAATTTTTAATAGTTTTATGCTGCCACATAGAAAAGGCAGAAAAACTACTTTTTACTACAAGAGTATTTCGTTTCTTTATTTTTTACACAAACAAATTTCGTTAAAACAAACAATTTTAAACTTCATTTAGCGCTCGCAAATCAAAAAAAAGGAAAACGCACATAAAAAAATTGTGAAAAGAAAAAGTCATCAAAAAATTTCAAAAATGTTGTTAAAATTTATGATTTAAACTTTATTCAAAATTATTATAGGACGTGCAGTTTTATGAACCAAAACAAAAAATGTAAAATGATTCAAACTTGGCAGTGAAAAATGAAAATGAAATATTATCTTGAATATTTTCATTTTCCTTGGTCAAGAATTTTTATGTTAAACACGAATTTCTCGGCGTTTAATTAATATAACGACTTTGGTGAGAAAGGTTGTGTCTAACAATTTGGAAAATTAGGTTCTTCCATTATATCGTGCCTTTTGGCGGTTGTATTTTTAAATTCCGCTTGACTCATTTGGGCGTATTGTTAGGTTAATTCTTTTTTTTTTGTTCACAGAAAAACCAGAAACAGTTTAGTTAACGTAGAGTATTACAGATGGGAAACTAAAATGTGCTTTATAATTTGCCTAATAAATTTTACGAATTTTTCTTTACGTCACAGATATTTTTCTGAGCATGCGAGGAAGCCATTGACCATTGTCATTGGTGACTTAAAATGATACTATTGCTCGTTATATTACACTATTTATACTTCAAACTTTTTAATGGCTTTCTGCGACTCTCTAATGCAATTTGCTTGTGTAAGATTAGAACGAACATGTGCTCAACCGCAGTGTTATGTATATTTGATTATTATTTTGCTGATGATTTCCGTATACTTCTGCTTAAAGCTTGTATGCACATATTATGTTGCTTAATTTTTATTAAAAAAGTAATGCAAAGTAAGAGACGTCAAAAACTTTAAAGTTAGAAAATATATTTGACGGTTTTCAGCATAAAGCCTGAGCAATGGCTTTAGAGCATGTGTAATGTCTAAAACTTACAATGCTTGGTGGAATGTTTGATAGCTTTTTGTAAAAGAGTGCCTTATCGATCTTAAAAGAACTACAACTCCAGGAATTTTTTTATATTCTTGAACAGTATGCTTAAAAGCGTCGCCACTTTGAATGAAGATCGAATTTAAATAATGAACAAGCTCTTTCACATTGTAGGATTCGTTGTCCTGCAAGCCACAAAGTGGTTAATTTTGCCATATAATTGGTGATCGAGACGAGCTGTAAACTGTTTCTTTACATTTGATGACAAAAAGTTATATGTTTTAAGTGCTTTAAGTTTTAATTAGAATGACGGGCACAAAGCTAAGACAAGAAATTAAATGAATTTTGAGCATAAAATTAATTCATTAATTTGCGTATATTTTAGTTTTTAATGTTTTTAAGAATGCGTTTTTTTTTACAAAATTTGCTGTCCATTTTTACACAAGCAGAATTTAATTTAGCATTTTGTTGATCACTTTTAGCATTTTTCTACTAGTATTGATTTTGTATTTCTGTTTTAACGTCTAATTGACCAACTAATTTAAGGAATACTTTGCTTCTTTAAAAATTAACATACAAATTTAAAACTTCGCCAAAATTACAATTAGTCAAATAAATTATAATAGTATGACTAAAGACAATAAAGCGAAAGACACTTAAAATTTTCTCGAGAAAACTTGCCAAGGACCATGCAACATAAGGCAATGCCTTGTGAGCTTTTACTGACATATATCACATATAATTGAATTCCGATAGGCCTCACTATCTGGCTCTTAAAAAATAAAAAGAAATTGCTTTTGTTTTACAAATCTTGAATTTGTTCATTCAGCAAATTTTGCTTACATCACTGTTGTAAAATTACACAAATTGGCTTAATTTAAGTACTTAATCTCTTGTAGATTACATGTCTCTTTTTTACTTTTGTTAACAGCACACAAACTTTAGACATAATTCAAAGTGATATTTTTCAGTTTTTATGACTTAAAAAAAAGTAACAAAAATAATATCATGAAGGCAAAATTTTAGAAGAGAGAAAAAAGCAGAAGAAAAAATATCCAAACGAATGAACAAACAAACGAGCGAATATAAATCACATAAAACTTTTACTTTTTGTTTGTTGCCAACTGATATTTGTGCTGATTAAATTGATAATGAGGAACAAACAAACAAACAAACAAACGAGTGATATTAAAACCTATACAAACACTCAAACAAATTTATACTTACAAATATTCTCCTGAGAGTGGCAGAATAAAATTTATCTTGTCTAAAATTAGTATTGAGATTACACTTGTATTTGAACTCCTTAAATACCTGTAACATGTTTATAAGCATTTATATGTGTTTGTGTGGAATTTAAGGATATTGATGAACGTATGTATTTATAGCTATGTATATGAGTATGATTCACACAAAACTTTACAGCAAATGAAAACATGAAAAGTTTCATTTTTCATGTCTAAACAGTGTCACACAAAATAATCAGTTTTAAGCTGAAAAATCTTTTGTTATTTAAAGACATAATTTTTGCTCTTGTCACTAATTCAAAAGTTATCAAGAATAGTAATAAAAATTTTAGCTGGCCAGGAAGTTTATTAATTCTTCCAGTGTTCAAATGTAATTGAACATGATTTTATCAGCATAGAATTCGTTTAATATTTATTTAGGTTTCATAAAGATAAAATTGGTTTTCATTTTATTTGTTTAGCTTAAGTATGTTTTAGAGATAAAATTTGTTGCCTATTTCATGTTTGTTTAGGCTAATTAATATAACCTTGGAAATAACCCTTATTATAAGTACGCACGTATTATTATCACTAAAAGAAGAATAGTTGATAAGAAAGATACGCATGCGAGTTTAAGATGTTCATTGTTAGTATTTAAGATAATTTTAAGTAAAAATAAAGTAGTGTCTTACAAACATTCGAGCGGTTAAAATAACGATTCAAAAGTGTATTTTAACCATTTGGTCCTTCGAGCCGGATAGGAATAAGTGCGCTATTGTTTTTAACTGCGGCTTTAAACTCAGCATCTAACTTTTTACTAGCACCCACAAAATTAGTTCCATTATCAGAATACAAGTGGGAACTAACGCCTCTTCTTGAAAAGAATCTTCTCAAAGCCGCATGAAAAGCCTCTGTGGTCAAATCATCCAGTGTGCAAGTAAGTTAAATAAATCTAGTCTGAACTATAAAAGCTGTTTATTTAAAAGTTAATCAATTTAAAATCATTAAGCCTGTCCCACGACATAATAGAAATTTTGAAGAATTACTT
Source organism: Trichopoda pennipes (assembly GCA_030448955.1). Taxonomy (NCBI): domain Eukaryota; kingdom Metazoa; phylum Arthropoda; class Insecta; order Diptera; family Tachinidae; genus Trichopoda; species Trichopoda pennipes. The sequence goes on along the minus strand of JASKUP010000131.1, from coordinate 126,378 downwards.
TAGAATTTGTTTTTATTTTAAATGAAATTGTGCAAATAAACAAATTTATGTGACATTATCGGATAGACAGTAATTCGGCTTTCTTTGCAGGATATAGTTTTTCCCATATTAAATTTTCTATTCCCTTTATTAGCGAGTTGTATAGCAAAATTTTAATATTCAATCTTGTGTTTTTGTTCAAAATTGTAGGTATTAAATACAATTTTTTTAGCAACACAAAAAAAGGATAAATACATTCAAAAGTTTAAGAATTGAAAATTGTTTTTAAAGTTTATCTAAAAAGCACTCACCTCTACGTTTGTTGTAGCAGCAACAAAATCAAACTTAAGCTCATAAAGTGAAAATTCAAGCCTAATTTGCAATACGCAGGTATAACATATTGTATGTTTAATATGCTTGTATAATTTTTAAAAAAGCTTTATAATATACTAGATTCTGATATTTGCTTGGATTTTCCGACGGGGCTAAAATTACTTTTATTTGGGTACGGTTTTCCGTCGACCCTCGTCAAATTTGGTTTGTGAACAAACCGGTTTCGGCTGTTTGCCATCCTCAGTGTTCTTTCCGTACTCAGTACGACGAGGGTAGACAGAAAACCGTACCCAAATAAAAGTATTACTAGATTCCTTTTCCACGCTACCTAGAGCGATTATTGAGAAGCCTTTCCATGCTCAAAGTGTCCCTGTATGGTGCGCTATGTGGTCTGGAAGTGCAGCACGAAATCGCAAGATGCTAAAAACTCAACTTTGGCCTATTATTAACGACGTGGATATCACTGATATGTGGTTTCCACATGTCACACAACCAATGAAAAGATCAGTTTATTGCAAAACAAATTCCCCCTTTCTTATAATTTCACTACAGCAGTTATGAGGCCAGCCAGAGGGTATGATTTAACACCACCGGATTATATTTTGTGGGGCTGTGTTAAGGATAGAGTCTATACGGAGCCAATTCAATCTATATCAGCCTCAAAACTGAAAATCCGTGAAGTAATCCAAAAAGTGGTTACAAACTTTGATGAAAGAGTTGATCTCTATCAGCGTGGTCGTGACAGATATTTGCCAGATATTGCAGAACTTTTCCCTTTACAATAGAATACAAATTTGAATAATTTTAATCTAAAGTTTTTGTTTTATTTTGTTTTCGAAAACAAACTTCTTGTTGAAAAACCCTTTATATGAAATGTAAAATATTTATAATACAAATGTATATTGCATATATGGTTATATATTGTTTTAGGTAGAAGACCTTGGTTTTTTCACAATAAAAATAAAAATTGAATGTCGGTAGGGCTGCTCAGCGTTGAAGGCATAGTCACGGGTCACTGTGCTGCCTTTACATCTGTCTCATCTCTTCTCTATCCCTTTCCTAAAGAATGTAGCACGGTACTTGACTAAATAGGCATTGTTGCCTGAAGTACTACTTCTCTTTGAAAAAAAATATATTGTTACGAATGTGTCCTGCTTAAGTTTTAAAATAAAATAATTAAGCAATAAAGCGAACTACTGGTCACAAACTGCGTAGAAATTTATATTCACACACAACTACAATTTGATATGCTGTTTACTAACTGCCTGGCATGCAAGCAAAAAAAACATATGTATGCTCTTTACCATCTAAACGCTCAAGACAAAATCAAATTTGACAACAACAAACATAAATGTTGTTGCGGAGTTTTATAAGAAACCCTTTTCTACAAAAAACAACCACAAATTTATGAAATAAATCCCAAGTAGAAACCTTATCAGCATAAAAACAAAAACAACTATACACATATGCATGCAGAAGCCTATAAGTCGCATAAACAACATACAACAACAAAATGCATACAAAGGGAGTAGAAGATTCTTAAATCTTCTAGACTTTAAATGGACAAATATAAATAGGGCAGCGTCTGAGTGGATAGTTAATCAGTGTAAAATTAAACCTCATCAAATTAAGACGTGCATTCTTGAGTAAATTTAAAAATTCTAAAAACTGCAATAAATATAAATATTCTGCAATAAACAACTCACAACAATACGTTTCTAAAAGGTATAAAAATAACAATATTTTCATTTCCTCTTCCTGCAAATACCAGAAATAATGAATTTAACCTTGTGGTTCCACAAAATAAATTGTAAAATAAACAAAATGATCAATAAACTGTCATTATAATTCGAAATTAATAATATTTTAGATGCATGAAAAACTTTTATCAACTACTGTGGAAATGTAACTTTAAGTATTTAATGCAAGAACTTGTGTATGTGAATAGAAGAGTATATTTGTGTTAAATTTAAAATTTAAGTACAAAAACGAGGCCACAATAAAAAATCCATGTAATCAATATCGTAGGAAATTAAAAAAAAACAAACACCAGAAAATAAAAGAGAAACAAAAGAAAAAACTTGAACACTAAAGCTGTTAGATTCCACCTTTTCATAGCACACACATCACATTCACATTCAAACAGATAAACGCACATTTAAAAATACTTCGATAAATATTCATTACATTTATAAACAATATTATTCACATATTTGTCTGCAGCAGGTAAATGTGCCTGAGTGTTAGTGAATGTATTGAAATTGTTACAAAAGTCAATGCCTTTAAAGTGATAGTCCGCTTGAATAGAAATAGATTTGCAATGTTTTTCTGTCTGATTTTCATTTGCCTGCATCAAATAAACTTTCGAACTATTTTATATAAAGTATATAGCAAGGTGCATGTGTGTGCCTGTGTGTTGTAGCCAGAGTTTTTTCTTTATTTTTGTTACTAAACTGTTTAAAACATTTTTACACATAACAAAAACAACAAAAAGCCATATAGAAAGTTTCATTTTAATACTTTTATTTTCTTTTGTTTTATTGTTGTTGTTGTTGTTGTTGTTGTTGTAATATTGATTTAGATCTTGTACTACATGCGTCTTTGTTTGTTTGATTTTATCCTGTTGCACTACAAAACCCCAACAATAAATACTTTTTCACTTGCAACATTAACATTTTCTCTAGCGGTGTTATTAACATGGATAAGCGCGTTATATATTTATTTTCCATGTGTGTGTTTGCAATTTTTTTTTATTTTTGTATTTTAATCTCATTTAACTATTGGACAAGGTTTTAGAAGTTTAACTAAACTGTTGTAATGCGAAAATATGAATTGTCAATCAGGAGGATAATCAATAAATTTTTATAAAAAACATTTACTAACATTATCTTTTCTAAGCTCATTATACTTGCTCTATAGGCTTTTTTTTCTTTTTATAGCCCTATTAAAAAATATTTCGAAAGTTTCTTAAAAATGGAACTATTCCGAGAGGAACTTCTACTTCTTCGGTAAACAATTAATTGTAAACTTGAAACAGTAACGTGTCATAAGGAGACAATTTGGAGAAGAGCTGAATGCGGCAGATGTACTAACTAGTGTTAAATTGATGATGAAGGACACTTTCGTTTTTCTTTTTGTTAAACAAAGGTGCGCTCACCCAACAAAATCCACTGTATTAACAATTGTTTAAAATCTTTTTTTTCTTTTGTTTTTGTTTGTTTTTAAAAAAAAGTAGCACTTTAGGCATCAATGCCTATTTGGTCAAGTACCGTGCTACATTTTTAAAGAAGGATAGTTACGGAAATTAACTGTCGTATAAGCCAGGACAGTGACCATGCCTGAGCAACCCCACCGACAGTCAATTTTTATTTTTATAGTGAAAAAAAAACAAGGTCCTTGTTGGGAATCAAACCCACAAGCCCCAGTCTTATAAACTAGAACACTACCAACTAGCCTACAGGGGTTAGTTTATCTGCGATCAATAGGTGTATACCGGCAAATAAATAAAGCACTATCGGTGTAAATTTATTAATTCACAATTATGAAAAGCAAACTAGTAACATTCTAAGCCAACTGTAGTTCGTTGGCTCAGAATCAGTGTTTGCAAAAAATATAGCAAAATCAACCCTTTCTTTAAACCATAAACAAGCATATTCGCTACAAAAAATACGAAATAAAAAAGGCCCCGCGGGAGCACATTGATATATTTTGACGGAATCTCACCGTCATTAAACCATTATCAACGGGGGTAAAAGGGAGCCCAGTTCCCTTCAAGGCTAGCAGGAGCTACCTGGACAATTCCACTATATTTCCACGCGAATCAGTAAAGCCCCAGAGTCCAGTTATTTGACTTTTTAGTGTTTTAGCTATTCTCCGACTGATTATTGAGGTTGGCCCTTCGGTAGTATCGTGGTAGTTGTGGTTTCGATGCCCTCGTGTGAGTTATGTGGGTCGAATCATTCACAATGAATAAAGACAATGAATGATTGCCGTCGTCATCTTAAATTATATTAAGCTTCATACGTTCTGGACCAGGAGTTGGATAGTCTCCAACTCTACAGCAAGGAGTAAAGGCTGCGGCCTGCTTTTAGCTCTTTAAGTTGCAACTGGAGTGACTGGAGAATATACATATCCTAGAATATGCATTTCTAGAGCGAGGATGACGCTTCATTTCATCCATAGTGGTATGATCCACCGCCTGGTTATGGCTTACACAGCTAGGTGCTGACGTAAATTTTATCACGCATACAGAACAACTTCTTTATCGTTTGTTTATATGAACCTAAATAAAATGCCGTCCACAACGACTAAGAACTGAAGAGCACAAACATTATAACAACAACCACACTGTAAGCTTTCAGTTAATATGTGCTGAAATTTAAGTGTTAGTGATCTCTGCAATCATAGAGAAGTACACATCTACCCAGGGAACAGTTACGTATTTCGAAAACAGATCTTAGTGTTGTTACGCTACTTTGTGTAGTTTATGTACAAAAACGATAAAATAAATTAAGAATTTTTAATCTTTGAACAGGGTTTTTTTAGACAATGCTGAGATATATAAAGAAGATTTTGTGGACATTTCCAAGGTAGCTATTGGACTAGATATTCGAAACAAGTGTGATAATTAGTGATTGCAAATGTGTAATAAGCCTCGTCAAATTTATCTCTAATTATCATGATTCTATGGCAATCAAGGAAATGGGTTTGACAGCATGAAAAAGTTTAGTCTTTTAAATTTTTTGAAAATAGTAATAACGCGTAGTGCCCGTTAAAAAAAAATAAATCACAAATTTATTGAAAGTTACAATTTTCAACATCCATTTTTATTGTTAGACACATTTTCCTTATATCGTTTTAATAAAGACTTTTTGATTACTTCTGTTTATTATACGCATATGTAGAATTTAATTCATACATACAATTTATTACATGTGTGCTATATTTGTATGTGGCAATCATACAATACTAAAAGTAATAAAAAAAAAGCAATCAACCAACATTATGCTGCATATAATGCTGCACATTGGGTGTTTACTAGTAAATGGAAACAACTTTGAAGTTTATAAATGGCCGGCTCAATTCTATTCAAAGCGTGCAAGTTTATAGAAGACGTTATAACTTATAACGCTTTTGGGCATGGCATTATGCGGTCTTAATAAATCACTATTCAGGTAAATAAATAATAAAATTCGTTGCCAAATTCTTGCTTCTAATGTTTGAAATGGTCAAGCTCGTAACAAGCATTTCTAAATCGATGGCTTATCTTTTATGTTGCAAGTTTTTTTGTTTCCCATCGGTCAAGGTGTTGCTTTCAGCTCAAACACCCACCAATTCGTATTTTATTATTTTTTTTTTTTGTGATTAACAAATAAAGTTTAAGATTTTAGATTTTATGTCATGGCTTAAAAGAACAATTTTTTAATAATGTTCACGATAACTTTATATTTATTTTAATTTTTATTTTATTTTTATTTTAATTTATATTAATTACTCGCACAATCATATCGTTAAGCAATGGAATGCCTTGCTACATATACTTTGTTCCATTGTGAAACATATAAAACGACAAACTAACAAATGACTTACGTTGTACATATTTCGTGCTATTTGTATAAAATATTTATAATCTCTGTCAGAAGGAGTAGTTTAGTAAGTACGTGTTGGATTATTATCCAAGGGAATTAAGCACATGTCATTGTAACTTTTTGCTTAAATTTTGCTTTAAATAATTTTTATAAAAATTTAGTTAAAACAATATTTGGAAATAGAAAAATTATTCAAATATTTCCCAAGTCACCCAAATTGCGATTTTAGGAAAAATATCATTTTAATTCCTTAAATTAAAAAAAAAATCATTATTATAATTCGAATTTTTTTACCAAATTGTATTAATAAATAATTTAATTAAGTTAACTGTTCACAAATTTGTAAATATCTAATAAAAGGCAAAAAACCTATTTTATTCCTCACAACTTTGTCCTTATCTGATAAAGAATTAAGACTGGAAAACTAGGTTCCAAACAAAATTGCTTTATAAAAATGTTTATTATTCTCACGATTTGCTATTCTATACGAAAGGCTGCCTTTATGTTGAAAGAAAAAATTTCTTAAAAGTTAATAGATTAAAAGAAAGCCAGCAATGGGAATAATAATTAGTTTTGTTATTATTAATTTATTATTGTTCTAACAAAGCAGAGCATATTATTTTTTAGTCCTGAGAACAATTTATGCATTGTTTAAAAAGCTAAATTCGGATATCCTAGGAAAACTTAATTTGCAGCAACTTTATTTGTTAATTACAAAAAATAAAGAAAACTTTATTGAATAAATCAAACTAACACTTACATATATAATTTTTATAAAAATTTAATGTAATTAAATTAGAATCAAGTAAAACAAGAAAAATTCAAATTTGGTCTATTAAAAAATTTGTTTTAAAATTGAGTACCAAAAGCTCTGAAACGGCAACGAATTTCAGCATATTTGGTCTATGATGTGATTAAATATCAAGAATTTTTAATGTGTTACCATTGATATTTATTAAGTAAAGAGTAACAATTGAAGATAACAGGCTTGAGCAAAGCCAAGAAAAGTATATAAACTAACTGTTTAATTATTATTTTCAGTTTTATTCGACCTTTTTTATTTCTATTAAATCTTAATCTTAATCTTTTGAACGGTCCTTTAAATTATAACGATTTATTTTTTTCTCGATATTTCGCTTTCCTGTGGAAAGAAAAAATTTTGTTTTTGAAAAATATAAAAAATAATTTCCTGAAGAAGCTTTCCACAGGAAAGCGAAATATCGAGAAAAAAATAAATCGTTATAATTTACAGGACCGTTTAAAAGATTAAGATTAAGATCTAACTGTTTAATTTTATTATAATGACCAGCACTTTTCCGTCGGAATGGAAATTCGCAAAATATGTGCCAATTCTTAAAAATAACAGAATTCAGGCCAATAGCCGTTCTGTGCTTTTCACCTACGGCATTTGAAAAAATTTTTTATAATCAAATGTCTCATTGTATTGCAAATAACACTTTGTTGTTTGACAGGCAGTCAGGCTTTCGCAAAATTCACTGCTTTAGTAGGTAGAACATACAACGCAAACTTGGTGAAGGAAAAATAAATTTAATGGTACTTCTTGATCAAGGTTAATCATACTACTCGTGGCACAAACCTACGACAGACTGTGGGAGCATTTTACGAGAAGGCGGTCAAAAATATATAACTTTTGAACGGATCGTAATTTTGATACGCGTTTTTTTGTCATCATAAGCTTTCGTTTGAGGTATAAAAGTTTAAAACCGACCGGTTAGAAAAATAGTTGTGATAAGTTTAAAAATGCATTCTGGGTTTTAGCTGATTTTTGGTGCGAAAGTAAAGTATGACAACTTGTTCAAAGAGTTTGTTTTACAGAAAGTCTTATATTTTAAGTCATGTTTAGAGCTTAAATTTATTAAAAACTTAAATTAAGTCAGGTAGGGCCAAGCTTTGGCCTCCGAGAAATTTTTAGTACGAAACAATTTGAGTAAAAAATTAGCTGACTAAGTAGCAAAAACATAAAAAATATATTCATTGGTTCAAATTTACTTTAGATAAGAAGGTATTTAAGTCCAAAATAAACATAAACACTACTCGTATATGTAAACTTTTGTTGTAAATTGATTAATACTTTATTAATGTACAAAAAATTTTAAAAGGCTGAAATACACACAGATAACTCTTTTGTTTGGAAAAATTACTATTAATTAAACAATTTTAGTAAATATTTCTTCTAAAAAGCCTTAACTTTCAACGTCTAGAAGTAGTTCAGCTTCTACGCCTAGTTCAATAGAAGTAGTTTTCCATTTTTGTCGGATATTGGAGATATAGGGATCTGATTTGCATAATAAAATAACAATCAAGTCTTCATTAGTACAATATCCAGAAATTTCTCTTCTGTTGTGCTTACGAAAGAATCTATAGTCTTTGTTTTGTTTTTCTTGCGTCTCTTCAGATAGATCTCCTATTGGTAGCATATTGCGTTGAATTATTTGTTCCCCATGGTACAAAATTATATGAACTGTGGATGGCATATATCTCCAAGAATATTGTTCTTTCTGCTGTATGCTAGAACGTGTAAAATAATACTGAATCTCCTTATTAGTTCCAAATCTACTCCTGTAATAGCTGCTGCAGTTTCTGGATCTAAAAAAAAACTTTTTGCAGTGTTTCCATCATTTGTGTTTCCTTCCCTTCGTTTTTCCTGATCGATGATTAGGCCTTGTTCTAAATATTTTTCTTGAATTTGTTTTTTTTTTTGGTTTCTTTTTTCTTCAATTTCCTTATTTTTTCTCACAAATCATAACCCAATTTAAAAATATGCTCCATAAAACGTATTCTAGTATGAAGAGGGGACACTCCAAAAGTGTTATCTGCGGGAACTGGATGGCTTAATTGACTTGATGTCTTTTTACATATAATGCAGCTGGATGATGCTTTTGTATCAGCTAAGGCATGTGCCACTTTTCCGTCAATCATTGTAAGATACATTTTTAAAGTTTACTTCGATTTTCTGTTCATCAACAGTAAACATTCCAAGTTGAAGGTCTTTAATTTCATCTTTTATTTTTCGGACTTTTTCAGTTATGACATTTTTTGTTTCTATTTTGAAAGTAAATTTTATTGGTCTGCAATATTTTGTTGGCGAGGGTATTTCATTCTTTTATAATCAGTGCAAATCAATTTAAAAAGCAAACTACTTTTTGTGAACTCCCAAATTATATCAATTGAGGTTATTTTAAATATGCGTGGCGGGTATATAATGGGGTATAGGCGAATAGGGAACATTTAGGGCTAGGACACAGTGCTAATGCTTTTACATTCCCTAACGAACTTTAGAAGTTATGCTCTATTTAGTAAGAGAATTTAGAAAAAATTTGGACCTCTAAAAAAATAAGTTCCTAAAAATCAAAAATCAATCAAAAACATCTCAGTTTTTTTATACTAATAGCTAATAAGCTTCGCTATTATACAAAGTTTGTTTCGTTTAAAAACCTTGTACAGGAAAAGAGTTACAGATGTTTAAAAATCAAAAATTTACTAAGAAATTTCTAATTTTAGCAAAATACTAAAAATGTTCATTTTGAATCACCCTGTTCAGTGTGATATAGTTAAAATAAAGTTTTAATTTTTTGGCTCCCAAGGTACACTAGTATCTACTTTCGAACGAACTTTAAAATTTCACATTCGGAGACCATGAAAAAAGGACTTTTGGCCGCATTCTCGTAAAATTATCCACTGTCCGACACCTTTTTAACTTCTCTTTAACTTCCATGTGACTGCTATCTCCGTACATCTGTAGTCGTTTATAGTTTTTATGGTCAAAAAATCTTCAATCTCGGTTTTATATTTACATGGAATTGTCTCAAGGATCAATATTTGGGCCACTCCTTTCTTCTCTTTATTCAAATGATTTACCTAAACAGCTTTATTTAAGCAGTGCAGTCATCTGTGTAGCTGATAATATTGCAGCACTTATTAATGATCTGAATAAAATGTATTGCTGCGCAACTGAAAATTAATTTTGTTTAAACCCTCATAACTCAAAGTGTATTATGATTCGTGAGAAAACTATTAATCTTATTACCGACATCGATGTTTTCATCTTCTTCTATATATATATATATATATATATATATATAAATGAAATGGTCCATGTATGGCGTGAGAAGGAGCGATTGGCTGATTTTTTTATTACATTCGAAATTTTCATGAGATGCTTTGTATGAAAAAAAAAAATATTTTGCGGAAAACTTAGTTCCGGAAAATTTAGTTATTAAAATCAATAGCTTTTGTTGTTGTAAACACAAATAAATTGTTCACGACTTGACATGATCGTTCGAACTGATTTAACTAAGCTATGTTGTTGTAAGTTGTACATTTTTCCTTTTAATTTTACTGTTTATAGGAGTTTGTAAACTAATGAGTTTGTATACGTACAAACACACTTATACATTCCTTGCATACATTAAAAAACGCGTAGATAAAAGAAAAAAAAAAAATAAACCAAAAAGAAATTAAAAATCTATATATATAAAAGAAAGTGATGTTAGTTACTACGCTTATAACTCGAGAATGCCTAGACCGATTTCGGTGATTAGCACCAATTCGGACAGGTCTCCGGCCAAATAAGAAGAATACACAAGAAAATTTTGGAAAATTTCCCAAAAAAAAAAAAATTATGAAGAAAATTCATTTTCACATACATTTTTTTTACAACGCTATCTTAACTCAAGAACCCATAAAAAAACATGATTGTAAATGCTATATTGCCAGTAGATGGCGCTGTATGCACACTTGGCAGATGCAATGACATATGTGACTGGAGTTTTAGTAACATAAATATTGGAATTTTCTTCAGCTTTTATCAGCTTTCCTTATTTATTTAAATTAAATTTGATTTAATACAATATTTTGAAGAAAATTTTGGAAAATTTCCCAAAAAAAAAAAATTATGAAGAAAATTAATTTTCACATACATTTTTTTTACAACGCTATCTTAACTCAAGAACCCATAAAAAAACATGATTGTAAATGCTATATTGCCAGTAGATGGCATTGTATGCACACTTGGCAGATGCAATGACATATGTTAGTAGTCAAAAAAGTCATGAAAAATGTGATTGAAGCAAAAATTTTAAAAGAAAAATATAAGGGCGATGTGTTGAAACCACGCATTCCTATGATTCCTCCAGATTTGCCGTTTGATTTTAAATGGCTTCAGTTCCCCATACCTGTTGCTTTTCAATGATCCCTGTTTTTTGCACTTTCAGTTATATGTATCACGTTCACGTGCTTTGTTTTTCAATACCGCGAACCAAAATCGATCAAAAAATGTCGAAGAAATGACTTGCAAAGCAGTCACGGGCACGCTAGTACCTAATAAAGAGAGCCAACATCTCCAACTTCGGCCAAACCGAAAATTGTTCTAACATGTCAACAGTCATGCATGTATTATTTTATGTGAAGACTTTTTTTAATTCATTACTATATATAGCTGCCAGATTATTTTAGAGATAATACTGTCACAATTTTGGGGAAAAATCTTACTGCATAATAAAATCGCATGTAAATATGTATGTAAATAGATTGCATGTTTTTCAATACTTTGAAATATGTATGTATATTGTATGGAAAAAATAAAAAGTTCAAAACCTTTGGTCAATTTGTTTTCAATTTAGTAAAATATGCATATTAAGTTTAATTTTTCAAACTCTTTCCCCAGATGTGTATAAATTTATACCATAAAAATATGATTCTATAAAAAAGTAGATAGGTTATTAAAGCGCTGATGGCAAACGCGATTAAAGCAATAATAATTATAGAAAAGTTCGCCTTACATTCGCAATGACGATTAATAAATCCCAAGGACAATCACTAAAAGTGAATGGTTCAACCTAAATTCCCAATGTTTTTCCCACGGGCAATTGTATGTTGCATGCTCGAGTGTTGGAACACCGTCTCTCCCAACATAAAAATAAAAAATATTGTTTACTATCATGCTTTAAAATTAACTATATGCTTATCTTTTTTGTTTGTTTATTTTTTTTTAATGAACTATTTAAACAATAAATTGAGAAAAATTTGTGTTGTTTCTTCTTTGTACTGCAACTTTTTTTTCTAACTCCACACACCATATGAAATCACTTGTGGATCCAACGTGCATAGAGCTGAGGTATCTTCGGTGGTTACATCCATACACAACTTTTAATATAAGGCAACTTCTTATAAGGTCTTTTTCTTGGGTTAATCCATGGTTGTGAACTTTTTGCAAAATGTGACTCTACTGTTTTTTGTTTCGTGTAACAGAATTTTTAAGAAAATTCACAATTCAAAAATATAAATAAAACTTTAAGCTTCAAACTGATTCTTATTGAGTTTAACATTTTTATAGCAAACATCTATATAATAATAAATATTATATTTTAAATGCAATAAGGTTTATTATATTCAGTTGTTGCTGTAAAAAATTTATTAAGTTAATTAATTATTTTTATATAGAAATCCTATTAAAAGTTTACAAACTTAATTCTCTTTGTAGGATAAAATAATGTTTACGATAATAATTTATAACACGTTTTTAACTCTTTTTTATTTCTATATTAAATTATAATTTTCACTACTTTTTTTCACTTAAAAATAAACACGCAACCATTGCAATTGCAAATTTTAACTAGTGTGGAAAATTGTTAACTAAAATACTTGAAAACCTAAAACTGTGTTGCTATGATTATTAGATAAACGTAATATTATAATGATTAAGCAATAGTAACAGAGTAACCTAACAGCATTTCTACACAAACATAAATATGTATTGTGTATAAGGAATTTATGCTCGTTTTATAAATATTTAACAGTGTTAAGGGCAAATTTAATTATAAATTATTTTATTTATTTACATTCATTTTTGTTTAAATATATTTTAGTTACTCTTTCGACATTTGGGAAATTACTAACACATTTAAAGCTAAAAATAAATTACACATATAACAAAACTACACACTCATATTATACATTCATACATTTTAATATTATATATATATGTTTTCAGAAATGTACATGTCTGTACATAAGGCAAATGTGTTGGGGGTGTGTGTGTGTTGTAGAACTTTTAATTTTTTTTTTCTTTTTAACAAATCTGTTGATTAACATTCATAATTGGATGCATTCATTTGTAAAATTAAACTCAGAATAACAAAACTGCTTTTAGCATAAGAGCAAAAAACGAGAATTATATATAAAAAAATGATCAGTTTTTTTTAATGCACTAATTAAAATATAAAATTATTATCTATTAAATACCTAAAAATTTAGAATGTTTTCTAAAATTATAATGCTTGTTGCAATATGATCGGTCTGTAGTCACAATTGTCACACAATATCTGCAAAAATAAATTTCTTAATTTAGAGTGATAGTAGAGAACATAAAAATACTATTTGGTTTTTTGTTTTTTTAAGTTTATTTTAGCAATTCTGTTTGGGGGAAAAATCCAGTTTTTATTTATTTTGCTGTAAAATTTCTACCCCAGTCGATAGGAAATGACCTCAATTAATATATGCCAAAATTTATCACAAACAAATTTTCAGTAATTTTGTATTGTGCATGATTGCTATTATCGTGCTGCTCATATTAACTTGATGTCTAATTTTAATAGACTAAATTTAATTTTTGGCCTGTGTATTTATTTACAAAAATTCAAAACGTATTTACAAAATATTTCCAATCATCAGGTTAAATTTGGATTTAATTTGTTGTAAATGAAATTTAGTAGCCATGTTGTTTGCTATAGACATCATTTTGCCTTTAAGAAATAACAATCACTGTTTTGGAAGCATTAGTTTGAAATTAAGAACTGGAGACTTCACTGCAAAGAAAGTATATTTTCTATGAACAGGGTACAAAATAGAGAGAGGGAATTATCTGAATAACGTGTAAAAAACCGGGTATGGATACTAACCGAAAAAAATCATATCTTTTTGATTCGAATTAAAAATGCTACTTTGCCCCTGATAAAAAAATCACCCAACTGCGAGTTTGATTTATCCAGAGAGATTTCTGTAAAACATATTAGACACCTATTAATTTTCCAATTTACAAATATGGGTATGGGATGAGTAATAAAGATGTCTTCTTATGCCCCTTTTTAAAAGGTAAAGCCACATTCATCAAAATTACTGTACCCACTTTAATTATTAAAATTATTATTCACACTCAAATTCATAGCTGCCATATTTGTATATACTCTGTGTAAATTCTAAATGTCTGTTTAATATGTTTAAGAGACTAAAATCTAGTACATTCAAATCATGTCAAGAACAACATCCTTTATATTTTGGCTCTTTTTAAATTTTAATAAAATCCTAAAGCTAGTAGGGGTACTTGGAGTCCAACAACTTACTTAGCGATCGACAGTATGGTTTCTGTAAAGGGCGCTCTACAGGCGACTTGCTGACCTTTCTGTCTGAGCAATAGTGTAATTCTATTCATCACTACGGAGAAGTAAGGTGGTGCCTCTTGATATTTCCAAAGCATTCGATAGAGTGTGGCATAACGCACTTCTATCAAAACTTGCCGCTTTTGGTGTCGGTGATAATTTCTCTAGATTTATATATAGTTTTCTTGGAAACCGCACTATACGAGTTGTTATGGATGGGATTTCATCAGAGTTCATGATTAATTCAGAGGTACCGCAAGGCTCCGTTCTTTCTTCTACTCTATTTCTTAAGTTTCTAAACGACCTTCTTTGTCGAACTTTTAACCCTATATATTCTTTTGCCGATGACAGCGCCATTTGTCACTCGTATTCATTTCGTATAAGACCAGGCCATTTGGAGGTTAGTTTCAAAAGGCAGAGCATGAATAATACCCTTAATCACGACCTCACGACCATCTTGGAAAGGGGTCGTGTGAATAGAGTAGATTTTAATGCTCGTAAAATGCAATGTTGCATGCTAACGCATAGATCTGCGTTCGGTAGTGGTGCTGCATCTGTTACTGTGGGTGATATAGATATTACGGAGTCGGAAGTTCTTGATGTTCTTCGCATGAAAATTCAGTGTGATGTTCGATGGACTAAACACATTTTCCAGGTTTCTAAAGAAGAAGGTGTAAAAGATACTTCACTCCATCCGAAGTCCGTACTATCTATACCACCTATATCCGTCCGAAAATGGAATACAACTCTCATGAATGGGCCGGCGCTCCAAAGTCGATTTTGGAATTATTCGACCGCGTACAGGAGAGGGCGAAGAGGCTCATTGGGGACGCTAGGGTATCCAACTCTATTGATTCTCTAGAGCATCGACGCAATGTGGGGTGTATTTCACTGTTTTATCGTTACTACAATGGAAAGTGCTCTAATGAAATTAGGGAACTTGTTTCCGATACTCACACATTTTCACGTTTAACACGATTTTTGTTGAGAGCGCATCTATTTGTGGTTGACTGGCCAGTAAATCGCACTACGCATTACAGGGAAAATTCGTTTTTTAGCAGAACAGTCCGTATGTGGAATAAGATCCCTTCAGAGGTCTTTCCTGTCACTTTCAATCTGGGATAGTTCAAACTGAATGTCCACAGACACTACTCCCTCTTTCCTTCTTTCCGTAACCTAATTTCCTAGTTCTGGCACAATGCTTTGCATATGTAGGGGTCATTCCCTGAGTGCTGGTCTGAAAGAACAAAAAAAAAAGCTTAAAGCATCTGCCTGGTGTGGTTTAAAGTCAAGAGCATGTATGTGAAAGCCTTTTCGCAATTGAGACACCCTTCAATCTAAGGGTATTTGTACCTGTAGCGAATATATTGAAAAAACGATAAGTATTCAGATATTCTAGCAAAATAAAAAAACTTACGTTTTTACCTTTTGGGAAGAAGCTCTTCAATGAAGTTGTTTGTACAGAAAAGGTTTTAACTTTTACTTACATTTAGATACAAAGAAAACTGAACAGAACTGAACTTAGCGCAATAAGGGATGAGAACAGTAACTGAAAGAGCTTTGGTTCTCAGTTGTTAAAAATTTCCGTAATGTTAACTACAAAATTTGAAGTATTGAAAAATAGGGTCACAACTCAAAATTTTGCAAAACTGACTTTTTTTCATAAATTAATTAAGAGTACACATCTCCAACTGCTGCAAAAATTTAATTAAAAAAAATCATTATCTTTTTTAACCGGAAAAATACTGTTATGACTATTTTTGTGTTAAGTGAATTGCTTCAGCACGTGAACAAAACAGAATTATTTTGAGTTGCGAAAATTTTAGTATTTTGAGTTGTGACCCTTTTGTATTTAGAGTGCGATATACTCGTTTTCAATTAGTTTCTAGCACTGATTGAAAGTTTATATTAAAGTATCAATAATCAATAATTGAATATATTATTATCAGTTATTTAAATAATATTTTAAACTTCGCACTAACAATTCTTAGTTGGCCTAAAAAATTTTTTTGAGGATTTTTATTTGGCATTTGGCAAAAGCAAATGCATATGCAAACATTTTATTATTTAAAAATTATTTTATAAAATAGTGCATTTGATCATAAATGTGGTGTCTCATATTCTATATTTACTATATTTATTCATATCTCAACCAGCTAACCAATCCCAATGCCACAAAATATTAATTGCTTTTAACATCACTGTCATAAACACATGCAGAGCACTAAAAACATAAACATAAACTTAAACCAATAGTACGAGTACATACACAATACACAAAATGCAAAATAAACAAAAACACGTACTACATTGAAATTCGAAATAAAAATTAACCAAAAAATCATAATGTTCAAATAATACAAATGTTAAAACCATAAGTCCTTATATACGAAATGAATATTTGGTCAAATAACACCAATAAATGAACATCATTTTGTATAAAAATATTACAAATAAGTATAAATAATTGGAAGCTTTGTGTAAGTGTGTGTGTGTGTGAATCCAACGAGTTCTTTTATGTACCCGTGTGTGTATTTGTAATTCATTTTTTTTGTTTGCTGCTTATAAATTTATTGGTTTTATTTTATTCAACTCAAAACATTTGTAACAGACGAATAACAAATTAAACAACAAAATACTAACAGAATCATACTTTAAATCTTTACAATTATTTTGTAAATTCGTAAATATCTGTCTGAGTGCAATTGTAAACATAATTTGATATCAGAAAGTAACAAAAAATGTATACCAAAGATACATACATACGCATACAAGTAAGTATATACATACATATTGTAAATAATGTCAATAATTCTCAACGTCAACTTTGTTTCCCATAAATTGTTATTTTTAAGTTGACATTAATTTGTGTTTATTTATGCATTCATTTGTTTCTATTTGTTTTTTTCATTCTATTATATTTACTTTACTTATGTATGAGTTACAATAATCGAAACAGTAAATGCTGTCCCATGCACTTACAACAATACATTAATGTACAGTGTTTGTATGCATGAGTTTACACACACACAAAATAATAAACTTAAAAAGATATTTCACTTTGGTGTAAAATTGATTTCTGAAATATATACTCTTTTTATCTACTTTCTTATGGTTCTTACTTTTAAACTTCAAGATTCACTGTTAGAATTTTATACTTTTAAGCGATAATATTCGAGTGGCTATAAAGGAAATTATTTGCTCTATGCACAAAAAAGTAATCGCTTTAAACTCAGAATATAACAGTAAAGTTATGGACACATTTTGTGCTCCATTTCTATTTTTGTTTTTTTTTTGTTTTGCAAAAATTACGGACTTTTGATAACTTTTAAACACCATACGGTCATTTTTTTTTTTGTTGGATGTAATGAATTTTCTAGGACGGTTGGTGTATTTGTTGGGCCCCTTATGCGAGAATTTTGTTTGTTTACATAGACGCCTTTATTGAAAATGAGCCTCATAACTAAAGATAATTTTGTTGAAAAATGCGTTAATTTCATTCTGTTTTCCAAACAGACAATTAACAAACGTTTGACGCAAACAATGTTTGTTGCTTTCAACGAGTTGAACTTTAGAATCTTTGAAGATGAAGATCTTTTGGCACAAGGTTGCGTAAGTGCCTCTACTGAAGACCAAGTTGATGTTCTGTGATTATTACTAATACTTTTTTTTACAAAAATTTAATCATTTGACAGACAGTTTCCTTCAGAACCTCAAATTTGCCACCCTATTATAAGTGACCCTTAAATCGTATGCTGCTAAGTTTTGATTTGGCCAATAATATATAGCTGCATATATTATAACATATTTTTATGATATTAAAAAAAATTTTTATATTTATATTTTTTTTCATCTGAAAAAATAATTTTTGTGTTTAAAAATCTCCAAAAATTTGCGTTTTGTAATGAAGTTTATACAATTTTACATAATTTTCAAAGTTCTGTAGATTTTACTGTCTCTAATTTAGTTTACCCGAATAATCGTTTATTATTAAAGTTCCGAAAAAATACACTAATGCAAACCAATTTTGAAATAAAAAAAAACACGATGTAGAATACATGTGTAAACAACACCATATCAACAAATGCATATCAATTGTATATTTGTATGTGTGCATATTTCATGTTATCATATGTACAAAATACAAACAGAAATAAAATTCAATAAATAAAACATGATTTGAAGGGAAAATCAAATGCTTGTTTGGAAAAATATCAATCCATGATATTATTAATTAAAAAAAAAACAAGAAAGAATTGATATGAAAAATTCTAATTGTAAATAAAATGATTTGAAATTATTTTTTTTTTAACTATAAAGCAATAGCTGTGTTTCTTTCGTCTGATGGACGCCTCGAATTTTGTAAACTCTCTAAAATCTTAATTTGAGGAAGAAAAATAATGGAACTAATCACTTTATTTCAATAAAATCTCTTTTACCAATTCGTGTCCTTAAATTTATTCATTCAAAAAGCATGAATATTTTTTTAAACTAAATTTTAATCCAGCTTAAGTTAATTTATATTTTAAAAAAAGAAAAAAATTGCATGCTACACTACATCATTAGCAATCTTCGCATAACCCTATACGTTCTAAAAATTATATATCTAACCAATTAATTTAATAAATAAATATATAAACATATATAAATATACTATCCAAAATAAATTAATTTTAGTTTGGTAGGAGCAAGTTCACACCTACTCAAAATTTTTTTCGATGTTTTCTTTATTTTTCACAAAAAAAAAAATTGTGTAAAAGTTATATCGATGGCTTTTGATAACTTTTGACCACCACGCAAAGGCTCTAGGTCCATATTTTAAAATTTTACAGGAGAGACAAACACAACCAAACTTTTCTTTGCGTAAACATTTCTGAATTCTTTAAACGCATTTTTTTTTTGTATTTTTGTTTGTTTTCTGTGTGCGTAAACGCAAAATAAATGCTTTGGCTATTGGTTAGTTTGTGTTTTTTTTGGACTAAGGTATTTTTCTTAGAGCTTGTCTTTCATTGTATTTCTTATTTACTACAATTAATCTTTTTTTTCCACAAGGCAATCTCATATACTTGGAAATTCTTCAGCATGTTCATCTTCGGCTGCATTCCACAAAAAACAGGAACCTTTTTGCACCTGCAGCTTTGTGCAGTAATATAGACTGCTAAAATGGGATTTTGGAGCCATTAGGACCGCTTGCAGGTCTGTTGTAAAAACATATGTTTCCTCGTTTTTGTCTTTACTCTTTTCCTTTCCAGCCTTTTTTTTCTTCTTTTGGTGAAGTGCGTACTCTTCATAAGGGATGTTATCGACTGAAAAGCGTGCACATAATTCACATTGATCTTTCTTGGCATAAACAGAGCTAATTATTTATCATAAAGTGTTTTATAAAATGCTGCTACTGAGAGTGACTGCATGTTCTTCTTTTTGCAGCAATCATTTACATAAAGTCATATAGTTCCCTCTTTGTGCGCCTTTCTGATAAAAGATATTTTTTTTTTTGCATATCAGCACGACAGTAATGCGAATCCATTGATTGAAGGGCATCCAAATATGAGTAAAGGCATTGCCTTTCAATTGTTAAGTACCCCTGCTTCTGAATAACTTTTTTAGAAAGTGTTTCTGAAATTGACGATCAAGCACAGCCTTTGCACCTACGTCCAACACCTACGTTTAACAATATTTTTGGAGAATTTAAATATATTTTAATACATTTACCTTAAGCACCATAACTCATATAGCCTTATTAAGTCAAGATTTTTATAAAAAATAATATTTTAAACTAGCTTTACTCATGTAGAGGTTTTGAAAAGAAAATTATACATAAATTGAAATAATTTTAACAATCAAGAACATTAACACTGTTAAGTTATACTATCGCTGCAATACTGACTCATTGTTATTGAACAAAATTTAGCATATACATTATTATTATTATTATTCGATTTTTTAATGCATGTGTTGGAACAATTTGACAGAAATGGTTAAATTATACTTTTTATAGGGACTTAAAGCTTATTCTTTCGTGCTTTTGATCATCACTATAAAACAACAACAAATGAGAAAACTTTAATTTTTTTTCTTTGTAATCAATGTATTTTTACTTACTGTACATTGCTGCATTAAAATCTCAATTACTGAAAAAAATAGGCTTAGAGCCTTTGTATGTTAGGCCAGCGATATGTGAATTTAAGCTTGAAAAAATCGATTTGATTATAACAGCAAATATAATAATAATAATAATTTTCAAAACATATAAATATTCGAAAATATTTATGATAAAGAGTAGTCAATGCAGATAATAACAAGGGCATCATTCTACGTGGAAATGTCGATCTCTCCTTTCTCCATATCACATATCATTAAATTCATTTCTGAGGTACATAAGTAAGTCAATTTAAAAAGTTCATCCTTAACAAACTATTGAAAAGAACGCACTGTAATATTTTACACGTCTACATAATTTGCTTTATAATTTTAACTTTAATTGATGTTAAAAATTTTTTAAATATTTACACAGACTGCCCGCGTAAAATAGCATTGAAAATCACAAAATTACAAATACATACAAACATTTATTAATATTGGTAACTGCATCTAAAAATGTGTGTTCCTATTTAATATAACGAGCGTGCAGTTTTATAAAACACTCTTCCGGAGATAAATGATTTTGAAACAACATAAAAATATTAAAAATAAATGACTGACTAAACGAATGAGTGGTTCTTTCTGTAAATGATTGAAAGTAAGTGAGAGGGTGTGTGCTTGTATTTCACTTACTGACAAATTAAATGAATGACCAGCCATTGTGTTGAACAGTGAAGTAACAAATGAAAATAAATTTTATGCAACTTCCAGTTTCTTATGTTGAAACTAATTTCTAAAGTACTTAAGTTAATACTCGCATAAAAACTTTATTATAAATCGCTGTATATTTTTAATGTTTTTGTGTTATTTTTATAGCAGTTATTTACTAAAAAGAAAAAACAATAAACGTAGTGGAACAATTTTTAAGCGTGTCTTTAAAACAACTTTTAGATTTTGTAATTGAAGCGAAGTAAATTGAAATAGCATTTTAAGAAACACATCACAACGCCTTTCAAGGGGTTGCTATTTACTAGTCTAGGCGATTGAATTTATGCAGTTTCCCCAAAGTACATAACATCTATTTAGGCACTTAATTTCGGTGATCAATTCAACGGCTTTACATTATACTCCAATACGATAGCTTACCTCTACAAAGCTAAATTGTTGCATTTACCTCATACTTATTAGTGCCATAGAGTTTTGCTTAAGTACAACCTTCATCTAAACCAACCTGTTGATCAGTCTAAAAATAAAATAGAAAGTAACACTATATTATATTCTATTTAAAGCGGGCGTTACCACTCGTTTAATTCCAACTCATAACGACTTTTTAGAACCGTTGAAGCCCCCGCTTTAGAATGAGAAAGAGAGCAAAGGAAATGTGAGATTCGTTAGGAAATAAGCGCTTGGTTTTAGTGTTTTAATTAATTTTTTTCTATATTTAATAAATTAATCAACAAAACAGAAGTGTGTAGAAGACGTTGTTTCTCCAAGCCTTTTAATTTTTTTCTCTTTACTTTCTTTTCTCTCTGTATAGTTTACAAAAAAAAAAATTATTACTATTGAGTAGCCCCGGGAAGTGAGTTGAATAAAAGAATAAGGGTAAAATGTATAAAAATTATTTACAGAAGTGTTAGATGAGTTAGTAAAGACGCCTCTATACTAGAAGAACAGATTAAGCTGTCAAGGTGCCTAAATAGTTAAAGAAGAAAATCGCTATTCAAACCTTGATGGAGTACTAGTAAGTGAAGAAATAAAATAGCAGAAATATATGGAAGACAGTCCTCAAAAGGCTGCAATGAAATATAGCATAAACCCGCAAATTCTACAATAGGCAGACAAGTTGGCAATAAACCTGCTGTTGAAAATTAGATTGTCGTCTATACGGAAAACTATCTGTACGACTTTAAATAAATTTATTTATTTATATTTTTTTAGTAGTTAATTATTAAGCACTAGGTCATTATTTAATAAAAAAATATTAAAACTTTTTTTTTTATTATTTTTCAATATTTCGCCAAACCATTGGTTGGCATCATCAGGATAAACAAAAATAATGAGTAAATAATTAGTCAAAATTGAAAAAAAAAATTTTTTTCTGGGAATCAGCAAGCCCCAGAGTTCATCTTTTTGACTTTTTAGCCTTTTAGCTGTTCTCCGTTGCCCGTTGTGGATCGAATTATTCACAATGAACACAATGAATGGTCCTGGTTATTAAGCTTGCATGTGTTCTGGACCGGAAGTTGGATAGTCTCCAACTCTTCAGCAAGGAGTGAGAGCCTCGGCCCGAGCTCTCGGAGTTTCGACCAGTAGTGACTGGAGGATAGAGATGTGTGAAGGCTTCCTGGGGCCTGAATGACGCTAAAATCATCCACAATGATTTGATCCACGATCAGGTTATGGCTTACACAGCTAGGTACTGACGTAAATCTTATCACGCATAAGCATTGATAATCACAAGGATTTAATTAATACGATGGCGTTCTTTATCATATTGCTTTACTTCATTCTTTTTATAGTAAATATTTAGTTTAATGTAATTTTTTTAATTTTGATTCGCTAGATCAATTTATGATCAATTTCCTTGAACTTTTTGTTTTATATTTAAATAATTACAGACATAAATTAAAAGCAATTTCACTAAATAAAAGAAAAAATGTCATCAGCTTAAATGTAGTAAAACGGATAACAGTTGTGAAGCAAGAGGGAAACATTATTTTGATGAATGATTTAACTCCGGTTGCTAAATTTACTGTCTATTTTATTGATATTTAGTTGAGTATTATCAAAAATAATATTTGCCAAATACTTCAACAGCTCATACTATACAACCATATGAGCTTAAGTTCATTTGTACACAACTATTTGGGTATTGATAACGATTTGTATAAATTGCGTGACCAGTTGTATCATTTACATTTAGTTTATTTTTAATATACACACAGAGTGCGTTGTACTCTTACCTAAACAGTAATAAATATAAATTTAAATACATTTTCAATTTTATACCCAAATGTCAGATGTGGCCAAAAACGTAAATTGAAAATTAGATTCAATCAAAAATTTAAGGCAATTAACGAATATTGTTTGCACTTTTTTTTAAAGTTTTTAAAATATTTTGCAGTTAATTTTATTTTTAAATCAAGAGAATCAGTAGATGCAAAAATTGCTTTTTTTAAGGAAATAGAGTATAGAAAATTATGTAAGATTTTTACCGTGGGTAGATATGACCACTGTGCATTGATTTCTTGCAAAAAGTGAATATTTAAAAATTTTGAGGTGATTTTATTTATAGGAACTTGCGAGATTTATTAGTCACATATTCATACGTTTTAAATAAACTACCGGATCCGGCGTTATTCGCCCAATTTTAGCCTTCATACAAACTTTAAACTAATAGTACAACACAATTATTTAAATTTTCAATGTGGTTTATTTAAATAGAATCAGTAGAGTTCGATGAAAAATGTTTTTAGATTTGTTTTTCGGCACAAAACCAAATAACTAAAACGGTTTCCCGACACGCGAACATGCAACTTACAGCTGACCGTGCGAAAAACATGGAAATTCAAGATTATTCCCACAGACCTCTAGTGTTTGGCCTTGCGATTTATTGATTGTCATCGCAAATGCCAATCGAACGGCGGACTGAATGCGCTTGAATTGGAATGGAAGGTCAATTGGAATAATGGGAATTCGGGGATAAGAACTTACTCTCCTTTGAGTTTGCGCTTTTGCTTATTAGCTTTTTGACGGACAACTGCGTACCGTTGCACAATTTTGCAGGATTTAGATTCCCCAATATGATTATGATCGATCCCATCTTCAGACTGTGTAAAGTCTAAGTGAACGTAAAATTAAGGGATAATTGCACACAAAATTTTATACTAAAAACGAATTTTCGATTTTTATAATTTTCCAAATTTTGCGGAGACATTTTCCAATTTTCCGCAATTTTCCATGATTTATACTAAAAACTTTCTATTTTTTGATTTGAAAAGCCATTAAGGAATAATTTCACATAAAATTTCATACAGATACTCGATTTTCGATTTTTCCAGTTTTCCAACTTTCCCGGAGGGATTTTCCAAAATTCTTCTCCTCGAAAATACGAACAACCGGCAAAAAATTTTACAGAAATTGGTCCAGCCGCTCTCATTTTATGAATTACAATAATTTTGTACACCATTTTTATATATATAATAGATGTAATGAAATTATAAAGAATTTTCACTATATGGGGCTCTCCATGAAAAAAATTTCATTTTTAGCTATAGCATGGTGCTTTTTATATCCATTTTCATGTACTTTGGAATCAATAACAATCAAATAAAAAACATAATCGCACGCAACAATATCTGGGGTTTGATTTACTTTTATAAACTAATAAATTAATATTTTGCCAACGAGGTAAATTGAAATCCAGTTTATTAGGAGTGCCCTAGAAATTAACTTTTACTCTATGTTTGTTCCCCAATATGCAGGCACTAGATCAAGGCTTATCGTAAGTGACCTTGGAGAAGAACTCGTATTCAGTTGAACTATTTTTCCAACTTCTTAAAAAATTAGAAAAATAAGTACCATTCGCTGATAAGCCAGCTGTAGCAGAAAGCAAGGAAAAGTATATGTAACTGTTAATAAACAGAACAATAAGAAAATTTTATGTTACCAAATAAATATTGATTTGTTATGAATGTAAATTGAATTTGTCAAATTAATTCCTTAAATATGATGATGTTTACCACGACCACAACGTAAGGTGGAGAGAAAAAAAGAATATTAATTATGGATGCAACGCTCCGCTAGAGTGGAATTTTTCCACAAAATATTATGGATATATATAATATTTTTCAATAGCATTAAGTTTCCAAAATATTTTTATATATAAAAAAAATCTCAGGAACATTGCTTTGAATTTATTAAATGTTGTGTGTGAGGAAAAACTTTGATTTTATAACAAAAAATGTTGGTAATGCCGAAATGTTTGCTGGGTAAGCACGCACATATAATGCAAATATTTAGCTCCCTGATGTGTGAATTTATTTTTATTAAAACGAAAAGAAAAAATAGAAAAATTTCATAGTTTACCCAAGATTCCTGAATGTACAATAACGAACATGTTCACTTTAATGAAACATAATAAATTTATATTGGAAATAAATAAATAAACAAATAAATAAAATTTTCTAAATATTAACCTGGGCTTAAGTTGATGTTGTCAGTGTCTGTTTTGTGTGATTTGTGTGCGTGCTTCAATACACGCAGATACATAAACACAATATTATGGGCATAAGCACTTTGCGTTAATTGAGTAGGGATTGTATGCACTATCGTGGTAAAATTTAATATCCGAAAAAATATCACAGTTTAATGTATTTTTTGTTGCTCTTTTTTTTTAAATATATAAAAAACAAATAAAACTTCTAACTTTGTTACGTCCTTATTCGAATGTTTTGTGTACAAAAACACAAGTAAATTTTATTTTGGTTTTATTTGATATTTAATATGAGTATATTTAAATCAAGCAAGACCATGTATTTTATTTAATTAAAAATTTTATTTTAGTATGAGTAAGTATTGGCTTGTTCCATGGTTTTCTTTCTAAAATGTTTTATGACTCGACATTTCTTTTATCATGTGTATTGTCAAATAACACTCGGGGCACATATTTGCTGTCTTTTGTTTGAAGAAAATTTCATTTTTTTTTTGTATTTTATAAGAGAAATTAAACACGCAAAATGCATAAATTTCCTTTTTGTGTCACTTAAAAAAACAGAAAGAAATTGTTGTACCAAAAAAAGGTTTTGACAGATTTTAATTTATTGTCCTTAATAAATCCTTTACTGCAAAATAAAGCCGTTAAATTTTAATTTTTGATTTTTTGGGTTTAGGTACTTAAAGGGCAAAAATGTACTCTATTTTTTTGTTAAAATGTTTGCCCGTATATTACAGCTCCCCACATTTAGAACCATTCATAGAAGGTGCATTAGAAGAGACGCTCCAACAACAACACAGCAGATAGAAAAATAAAACGCCGTCCCTCTAGGGGCTAGATGCTTAAGTTTGTGGTTTTATTTTTAAACAGACAATTAAATGCTAAAAATTATTATCTCTGCTATAATAACAAGGCTAAAAAATATAAAACATGTTTTACAACCGTATTAAGCAGACATTTGAAATTTACACAGAATTTGCACAAAGCGTCTGCTATAAAAATAATAAAAAATTAAATAACACTTCAATGAGGCCATGATTATGAATAATATGATCTTATCGTTTAAATGGATATAGTATTACACCTCAAATTTCCAAAAATAAATAACAAAATGATAAAATTAAAATTTCAAAGGCGACTCATACATTTTATGAAACCCTTTGTATGTGAGATAAACTAACTCTTGGCGAAGTTACTTATCTTATGACTCAGGCTATATTTATTTCTACAATCTTCCGGAGCTTTTAAGTGCTTTTTTCATTTATGTATCTGTGTTTTTAACAGGTTATAACGTAACTAATCGACAACAATTTTTTTTCTTTACACTAAAGCTTCGTTGGGAATTGAACTCATGGTTTTAACGATCACGCAAACACTGCCACCAACGCGACGTATTTGACTACTCGACATAGCAAACTTTTTCTTGTTTTCCTGTTCAAAACATCTTAACCTTTAGAGGAGTAAGTTATAGCGTGTATTAAAAACATTTTCAAAGTTTAATAGCTTTTAACTACATATGTGATTAAAAATGACAAAAGTTTTCAAATCTTATATTCTGATTAGCAGTGGCCACATATATTAAATCATTATTTTTTCTTCTAAGTGTATTTAATTTATGTTAGCAAATGTTATCATGTTTTTTATTGTTTGTTTTCTTAATTGTTTGCTTTCAAAATAAACTAAAGACTGACCTTAATATTTATAAGGCTTATCGACAAAAACGTGCAGGTGTGTTGACACGCACTGTTAAGCTCAGTCTCTGATGTGTAAGAAATCATTTATAAATATTATGAATTTGTTTCGCTTAAAAAAAAATTTTGATAAATTCAGCACTTTAATTTTAAATTAAATCTGATATTGATTTAAAACTGAGTTTATAACAAAAGTACTATTTTACAGATTTTTTTTATACAAATATTTTGGAATGCTTTTTGTTTGATGTATCTTTTATTAACAAAAGAAACAAACTAAAACAGTTACTATCTTGCAGGTACTTTTCATACATCATATATGAGATACTTTTTGAAAAGAGACAATTTTTTTAAAAGTACTTTTTTGAAGACAAACTTTTTTTAAGAGACCTAATTTCAGAGACTCCCTATGTAAACTGCTTTTTTAAAAAGTGCTTTTTATAAAAAAGTACCAACAGCAACTTTTTATGTACAGCGATTTTGTTAACAATTTAAAACTAAAAAGTCACTTTCAATAGTTTTTATTGAAATATATGTGAGGGACTTGGTTTAAATATATTTTAGGGAAATAATTTCGTTGTTCGAACTCTGATTCAAATGGATATTTAAGATGTTTGTTTTTGCTAAATAAAAGTTATAGAACATCACTTTACTTTTTGAGAATAAATAGTATAATTTGTCATTTCTCCAAGATTTAATTTTTTTTATTTTATTTATATTTTATTGTTTATATTGTTTGATTAAAAAAAGAACACAAAAATAAAAAAACAAATACATGACATCACAAATAATTCTTTTGATTAGCAAAAACACAATACAAAGGAGTAAAATTTCTTATGTTCAAAACAAATTTTTAATTGGAGATAAATATAAAAATCAAAGTGAGAAAACTTAAACGAAGTGAGAAAACTTAAGGTTAAAAAAGTTTACATGTGGCGTGTGTTACCGAAGCCACCATGACCGGATTGAGAGGCGCCTTTGTTGTAACCCATCTGTAGATTAAGTTCAGCATTGTGGGCACGCAATTGCTCTTCAGTGAATGTTCTTTCATTCTTTTCAGCCATTTTAGGACCCAGAGTAGGACCATTGTATTCAGGATGATGTTGGGTCTTTAAAGTTATTAAAAATTTCAACATTAACACTTAAATATTAAAATAATGTAACGTTAAGTACTTACAGTACGGCCCAGAGAATACAAACACAAGGTTACTTGAGGTATATTACGGCGCTCAAAGAGATCAGCTGTTTGAAAGATTTCCTCCTCTGGTACACCATATTTCTTAATGGCAGCTTGAAATCTTTGAATATTTTCCATCAGCTGAAAGTTGGTGCCACGTTCTTGAATTTTCTTTACTGAACCGGGAGCCATTTTGTTAATCAGTTTGCACAAGACGATACCATCTTTTAAAATGTCTTCATAGTTGCCGGCAGGTACTTTCTCTCCTAAAACTGCAAAAATCCAGTTTAAGACTTCTTGTTCTTGTTCCTTGTTGCGGGGCTAAAACGAAAAGTTATAAATTCATAAATTATCATTTGAATTTATAGAAAAATATTCATTTTAGTATTTAATTAAAAATTTAATTTCCATATTTATTCGCTAATTCTTTTTTTTTTTTTTTCTATCTTTCTTTACTAATTTTATACTTTCAAGAAAACTTTACCTTTTATTACAGAAATATTAAATAATAAATTAAAAAAATCTATCGTTAATTATATTTTTTCTGCTTAAACTTTGGTTTTTGTTTTTAATTGTTGATGTTTCAAAAACTATTTGGTTTGTCCCAAAATTTGTGAGAAGAGCGATAAACGCGAATATAATAATTATCGACTTCGGCTAGAAGAACCAGTGCCAGTAAACTCAGCCTATTTAATCGAGAATTCAGAACTCTTCAATTTAAATTCTTTAATGGAAATTAAGCATGGCCAAGAGTTAATTTGTTTAAAAAATTGTTAGTTTTCGGTACTGTTTTTTACACACCCATTAAATAAAAAAAATACTTTCTCTAAGATAAAACTTAAACGAATCTTAATTTAAATCATTGAATGTTTAAATAAACATTTTCAATTTTATTTTTACTTTACTACTTGCATGAATTATTTTTATTTAATTTCCATATAAATTTTAAATTTATATTCATAAAATTAATGATAAATTTGTTATCTTTATAAAATCTCAAATGTATATAAAAAAATATAAAATATTAAAAATGCATTTTTATCTACTTTTCAAGAGATATGCCACAATTTGTTATTAATTAGAAATAACACAACTATTTATTTAGTATTTAAGTGTCTAGTGAGTTGTGGTTAATGTTTGTTTTTTAAATTAAAAGCAAAATCATTAAATTTAAGTGGTTTATATTGTTAAATATTTAAAACATAAAATAAAATTTTATTTAATTTTATCTAATGAGGAGTATCTTTTGAACTAAAATTTCAATTAAGAAGAAAAAATTATAATGAAAAATAACATAGAAAACATGAGTTATTCACTTATGCATGCCGCCATGATAAGTTTTCTTTTTTTTCAAAGAAAAGCGATAAAATGGCTCATTTAAAAACTATTGGTTGCGATATATTTTGTTTCAATCTCGTATAAAAACTTAAATGTTCCAGAAATTTTCATATTCTTTTTCATTTATTTTTGGTTTTTTATTTGTTTAACTTTTATACGACATTGAATTTGTGCCAAAGTAAATTTCAATTTCTGGAATTATTTACGTTTCGTTTTCTAAATATTTTCGCCTGGCCTTTTGTATATTTTTCGTCTTGCTTTCAATTTTGTACATAATTTGAATGTTTGTGTTGTCTTAAATTTTTTATTTGGTTGTAACTAAACAAAAATCTGTTTAATTTAATTAAGCCAATTGGCAGTGGGCCAAAAGTATCAAACAAGCAGAACGTCTACTTCTGCCAAACGCAACACCCACTTGACTGCGGCAACATTTTGGTACGTAAACATTCAGTTTGTCTGGCATAGAAATCTTAAGTTGTTGGGAGAGAGGTATCAGGGTACACCGAAAGAATTGATGTTAAATTCACTCTTCTAACTGGCTCTGTATAACTTTAAAGACTGAAACAAATTCTCAATATAAAATAAACGACAAAAGTGCATCCTGATTGCATGAATTACAGTCTGATACGATTTTTGCCTGTTAAAATTAAGAAAATATTTTTTTTTTAAGAATTACAAAATTAAAATAATAAAACTTAAGCCTTATTTAATTTTTTTTATTTTTCAAATTACCTTTATAGAAAAAAATTTTTTAACAAATATAAATTTTCTTAAATAATTTGAAAAAATAAAAAAAAAATTTAAAACTAAATTATAATTTAAAAATATATTATTAAAACTTAGAAAACAAACTTAAGCTGAATAAAAAACTAAAAGAAAATTGATGTAATAAGTATTTAAAAAATGTTTTTTAATAGTACCTCCGGAAGAAAGTCATTTCAAATTAATCCCAGATTTCAAAAATAAAATTAAAAAAAAACTTAGTTTTTAGAAATTATTAGCGAAAAGTAAAAAGCATGTTTAAATTTGAAGCTACAAATTCAAATAATATTGGAAACCACACTGAATCTATTTCTAACATGTGGACAGAGACAACATTCTTCAATGGTACGCTTCGCAACAGTAATAATAATTAGTTGTTATTCAAAAAGCCAATGAAAGTACTTTCGACAAGACAAACAAAAAATTCTTTAATATTTTTTTATAAATGTTAAATTAATTTCAGTTTTATTCGACCTTTTTTTATTTTTATTAAATATTAATCTTAATCTTTTAAACGGTCCTTTAAATTATAACGATTTATTTTTTCTCGATATTTCGCTTTCCTGTGGAAAGCTTCTTCAGGAAATTATTATTTTTTTTTTTTGTTTTATTATATTATGCAAAATTATTACTTCGTTATGCGCCCAAGACATAGAACTTGCTTAAGCGCATCAATTTAAATAAAAATTTTTAAGTATACAATTTTTTTAAAAACTGAATACATTTTTTTATGCTAAATAAAATTTTATTATTATTATTAATATTATTAGCGATTAAGATGTTATCATAAAAAATAATTTTATATAGAATTACATGTGATTTTTATTGAAATAAAAATTTAAAGTATCAACATAAAATAGTCTGGTTAAGAATATAAATCGTAACATGAAAAACAAGTGTTAAACTAGAACAAATTTATCATTTTGTACATGTTAGCATGAGTTAAAACGTATAAAAAGTTAATTACTTATTTTTAATTTAATTATTTTTTTTTTGCCTTTCCCCTTTTTTTTGCAACAGGAGGAAGAAATATTTTTTTTTAATAATATATACTTTTTGCCGCACATTAACATGACAGCAAATTGTTTTAATATTATGACCATAAAGTCATTTAATAACGAACCGCATAAGAGTGCTTTAAAATTTTATATATAAAAATAGTTATTGCAAATTAAAATTATTGTTTTGTAATGAAATAAAAAATTTTAATGGCTACAAGACTAACAGAAAAAGTTGTACCAAAAGAACTTTAAAAGTATCAGTTCAACGAAATAAAAAAATAATCGCAACGACAAATTTGTGATTTTTACAAAAAATATTTTATTTAATATACAAAAAACCACCACGTTAATACCAAGTAGAAAGTAATGCTTTTGTTAAAATTTTATAAAAAATTGAATTTATTACAAACAGGCTCCAGTACAAAATAAAATAAAATAAAATATTGATAATAATGGAATTTTTAAAATAAATATAAGTTCATATTAATAAAGTTATATCCATATGTGTGTGTGTGTGTGTGAAATATGTACAATACAGATAATTATTTTCATAATTCTTAAATATTTCAAAACCTTTCAGACCTTTCGTGCGTGTTTCCATCCATAAGTTTAAAGCATTAAATCCTGTGTTAAAAATAAAATTAAATCTGCTTGTTTATTTATTTTTTATTTTTGGACAAATAAATGTAATAAGATATCAAAGAGAATAATATATAAAATTGCAAATAAGAAGAAAAAACAACAAGAAAAAACAAAGAAAAAAGCAGTAATGAAAAAGAAACGAATTTATTAAAAAAAAATAAAAAATATTTGTATAAAAATATTAAAAATTTATTTTATTGAAAACTCACTAAAACACAAACATCATCTTTAATATCAAATAAACAAAAGTATACAAAGCATTTTGAGAAAAAAATATAATATATTTATATATATATATATATATATATACATAAATAAATATATATCAACACTTGCCACAGGATTCTCGGCGAAAAGAAACTTAAAGCTGGTAAAATTAAAAGCAGATTTTAAATATAAATTGTGTTTATATCATGGTTTTTCCAATCAAAACTAAACAATTTTTCTGATTTTATCTCTTGTAAAGCTGTTTAACTTCTTCTTCTTCTAGCTGTTACTTCTTCCTTGAAAAATAATAGAAGTGTCAAGATTGAGACTACAGGCATTAAAGTTCTAATTTAATAATGTCGCTCCTAACGAAGAAGTCAAATAAGAACATTGTAGATACCACCAGTATTTTATTTGTTAGCATTTTAATTCTGACTAACAATTGAAGCTAATTATTAATACTCACTTTCTCTCCTCTCCAATACCACTTAAAGAAAGTTAACTAACTAGAGGTTGATACCTTAGATTAAGAGGATGTAATTTTAACATTAAATAATAAATCATTAAGTGGTAACAGAGTGCCAAATCAACAAAAGTCAAACAACTTTTCTGAAGGAAGAGAGAGAAAACAGATACGTTTAATTTCTAAAAGCACATCTACAAAATTTCTAGGAAAATCCTTGTTAAATTATACTGACAAGAAAATGCTAGTAATCAGTAATGAATATGAAATTTTTTATTTGAAAAGCATATTAATAAAGACCGGAATTTAATAATATTTATATTCTCCGTTCTAACTCTCTGGTTTCTAGTCGAAGGCGAAGCTGAACGAACACTAAAAACAAGGTTTTCAGAACACATACGCTGATACAAACGGAAAAGAGAAGATTCCAACTTTGCATTATACGTTGACACTCACGGACACACACCAAGGGAAATAGATAAATATATGACATTACTACATCCTAGCAAAAAAGAACGAAGTCTAGATATTCTAGAAAACATGGAAATCTACAAAACAAAAACTTTCAATAATGACATAATAAACGAACAGGTAAACACGAACTCAGACCCAATTTTCACACCATTAAAAACTACCCATGCAAACGGGCAAACGAAAAACACCCTCAGACGGACACATGTACCAAGATAATAGTAAAAGACGTAGGTATCAATAAATTTATTTTGCATAAAAATGGCAGATGGCCGACATTCTGCTTATCTGATTAGATACGAACCTAATAACAGAACTGCCTGAAAGCCAACACTGACTCACCAGTACAAACTACAACGTGGCTTGAGAATAATGCATTCGCATCGAAAGCAATCGCCTTCGACTATAAACCAGCCAGTTACGACGGAGAATAGCAATATTATTTCATTTACTGGCGGAGAGAAATAAACAACCTAATACCGGAATTTAAGCTTAATTGACAAAGTTGTATTTGAAAAAACTTTATTTTGTCTTTAATAAATTCTTGGAAATCTCATTTCCGATAGCTTTAACAACACTTGGTTGTTAATCATTTTTAGACAAGTTTTGGGCTAAATTTAAGAAGGCTTTACTTCAATTAAAATGAGAATTTCTAGTCTGTGTACTCTCCTAAAGTGTTGGGATTTATTAAGCCTAAAAAAAATTAAATTATTAATGATTAAATACGCTAATGGCAAAAACACGAAAACAGCAATTATTAGACAACGGAAATAAAACTTAAGAAATTTGTTGTTTCTGCGCTGGCATGTAGGAGAATGAAATAGCAGGGAATAAATGAAAGTTGGCAGCCACAAAATGACTATTGTCATTGCTAACAAATACTACATGCGAACAACAAATTCTGAAGCAACTCGGGATTTATTCAATAATTATTAAATAAATAAAATGCTGAAGATGGATAAAAAGGCTTAAAGCAATCAGCTTTTCATTTCTGAAACTGTATTTTAAATGGCTGCATTAGTTATTGTTTTTCCTACTCAGCTATTTGGCATTTGATGACTGGTTATTATTTCTGATAGCAGTTACACTAAGGCCGTACAATATGTTCGAAAACTTGCTTTTTTTTCGTCTAATTTTGAATTGTCGCAACTCAACAATGGATTTTTACAAATATTTGTTTGTTGTTTCTGTTGTTGACATTATTGCTGGTGTTGTTGCTGTTGATGTTTTTCTTTTATGTTTTATTGATTTGTAACTCAATATTTTGTGTTAACAAATAAATCTTTTCATTATTATTTCTCTATTTTTTTTAGTAAACCGTTTGTTTTTGTTCTAAATTTTGTTGCTGGTATTTTACGAGTGGTGAAGCAAAAACTTTACAACACTAAAGTGAATTTTTATAAAAAAAACAAAAATGTGTAATTGTTGAAATTTTGGTGTCTATAGTTTTGTGTAAAGTTTTCAATAACAAAAACTTAACAGACAACAAGTATAACAATAACAACAGAGTGTTCCATATCAAAAAAGCGATAAAAAATAAAATAATTTATATCGCGCTTATAACTTTCAACAGCGTTAAAAAATGAAAAATGTCAAGTATTTTTGACCACTTGTCGCTAAAAGGAAAAAAACACATCAATCACTAGATGTGGTTGCCATCAACGTCGAAAGTTGGTTGCATTGTGAAA
Source organism: Trichopoda pennipes (assembly GCA_030448955.1). Classification (NCBI taxonomy): domain Eukaryota; kingdom Metazoa; phylum Arthropoda; class Insecta; order Diptera; family Tachinidae; genus Trichopoda; species Trichopoda pennipes. Next base: position 91,346 of record JASKUP010000131.1, on the reverse strand, counting down.
ACAACAAATTTTCACAAAGAGGTCACACAGGGGAAATTCGGATAATAAGGGGTTAAAGCTTTAAGGGATTAAAGAAAATTGTTTTATATGCGTTTACATATTTAAATTAATATTTTTATTATTGTTGTTTTTTTTTTGTTTCTCTTTCCACCACAAGGTAATACAGTGAACTCGCGGTAACGTGAACTAATTAAAACCAAGGGAGTTCATGTTAGCAATTGTTCACGTTAGCAATTGCAAAATTTCATGAAAATATTTATGTTTTTATGTTTTTCGAGCTTGAACGTGAAATTCTTTTACTTTATTTGCATTAAAAACTATAAAAAATAATAGTATTAATTAAAATTCATTACGAAACGAGATCACGAGAAAATATCCATTGAAATAAAATTACATAGCAAATAAAATTACTCATTACATTTATGCATTAAAGAAATCGGTTATCCTTTTCTGCTGCTTTTTCTTCTCTAATAGCTGAAATACTGCTTTCTCCCTTAAGCGGCTGAGTACACAGTTCTACCATTGAATCTCCTGCCCATTGCAATGCCTTGTTAAAAATTTCAATTGCCTCACTTGCAGAAATTTTGATTACAGAGTCATTAGCAATGCAATAATCATCACTTTCCTCGTTTTGGCTAATTTCATGGATTTCAATCGTATCATCAACATAAGGATCATTATTCCACTATTGAATCATAGGTAAGGTAAACTCAAACTTAAAGTTAGTAAAACAATGCATTAATTGTGATTTCAAATTTTATCGATAAATTCTTACTTGGGAACTCAAATCCTGAAGGAGATCGGCTGGCATTTGCATTAAAGAATTTATTTCTGCATCCCATTTCTCTTTCAGAATTCTTAATTGAATGTTTTCTTCAGGGTCATCCTGGTTTCTAACTAACCTTAAATTATTTTTCCAGCAATTAGCAAGAGTTTCTGTACTAACCCGATTCCATGCGGAAAACAAAAGGATGACAGCATCTTTCAAAGTTAGATTTCTCATCGATTCAAACAAATCAGAGTTCTTAGCTGCTATCGAAGCTAGCAAACTGTTCCTGCAGTAAAATTTGGTTATTTTAATAGCATTTTGATCCATTGGTTGGATGAGGGGAGTGACATTTGGTGGAAAATAATTTTTTTTGTTATATTTTAATTGTTTCTTTCTGTTTTCCCTTAATAAAAAATAAATTGAATTGGCAAACATGATAAGTGAACTCATAATTAGCTTTTGTCGATAAAATAACAACTAGCTGTAAATTGCTTTATTAGAAAAATGCTAACAGAGTTGCAGAAAACCAACCGCAGAATTTATATAATTTATTCTTGTAGCACCCAACTTTTGCTTTTTCCCATTACAGTTAATCTCACGTGCTAACAAACTTAAGCCTACCTGAATATTAATAAGTTAGTATTAAGCCGTGTACCTTAATGGCTTAACCGATAAGCGCATACTTATCCAAATCTTATTGCTTTTAGACACGCCTTTAATTTTTCTTTCATTCACTTTTATAACAGGCATATTTATATATAATTTGTTGAAATGCTAACTGTCTGCCTAAAATGGTTGAAAGAATAAAAACTTCATTTCACTATAGGGACACTATTTATTTAATTTTTCATTTTTTACTTGTTCCAACCGCAAACCGGAAAATACTAAAATTTAAACCGTCTGCCTATTACTCTTCGAAAACAGAATCTCGGACGAAAAAATCAAGTCACTCCAATGGGAACTCTACATTACGCATTGCATATACTTAATTTTAATGAAGCCCTTTAATGGAGAATGTAGCCCTTTATTATGGTTGTTTATGAAGTAGAGTTTATAATATTTAGTGTGTCCAAATTACGCTTGATTAGCCTTACAAAGCTTCTTCATTTTCATAAATAACTTAAAGGTCAGTTTAGTTCAAGCTCAAGTTCAGCTGAGTAATTGTTAAGAGAATGAGAAATTCAAAAACGAGAATTATGTATTTTTTAACTTTATCATACGTAGGGTTTTTTGTTTTCTTTTTGTGATTAAAAATACAAATACACCAATTATATTCACTTTTTCTAATTCTGTAGTGGACTGTTAACGGAATTTAAAAGCAAATGTATATATTAACTGGTAAATTTGGTGATAAGACTTACATCTGCACCTGGCCGTAAGCTATAATTAGATGGCAGGTTAACCGCTGGGAATGAAAAGCAACGTCATTCACGTCCTATGAAGCCGAACACTCATTCCAGCAACAGGTCTTTCCTAGTTGTAATTTCAGCGGTTCCAAAGCATGGTTGCCAACCACTACTACTTGCTGAAGAGCTGGAGACTATCCAATTCCTGGTGCAGAATACATGACTAGCATGCTCACTGGATCCAAATCATTCACCCGTTGGTCTTATTAAAGGCGAGATGATGCTGGCCACTATAATCAAATTCATGCGGGGGCGGCAAAACCACAACCACCACGATATTCCCGAAGGGCCAACCTCAAGAATCAGTCAGAGAAACACTAAAAGGCTAAAGAGGTAATTAGCGGAACTCTGGGGCTTACTGATTCCCGCGGAAATAACGTAGAGCTTTCAGTTGACACAATGCTTACCTTCAGGGGACTGGGCTCCCTTATACCCCCAGCAGCACAAGTCTAGATGGTTGAGTAATCCATATAGACTGAAAAGTGTGCCTCCTAAGTGAGAATTAACACAAAATTGTTAAGTTTTCACTTTAAAAATTTCACATCTTTTCTACACTTTCGCCCAAAAATAAATATACAGATGTTGTTTTTTCTTGGTATTAAAGTACCGACAGTACAAAAATAGGGTTTTTGGCTCTACCCAGACTTCTAGTTGATTCTCTTTAGAGGATATTGTAAAATAAAATGCATAGATAGCATTATTATAATAAATAAAAAATATAACACTTTTTCGTATAATCTTTAATTTTCACACCGCTATAAACCCATTAGTGCCGGCCTATAAATCTGCTAGTACGATTTTAGTTAAATTTCTAAACGTATACCAAGTGACCCGTAGAAACTGTTTGGAGTGAAAAAAATGCACTTCACTTCACTAGCCGAGGCAGGGCATGGGTATTTAAATATATAAATGCCACTAATCATGATCCTCTGATGGACGTCATAAATATGTAAAGTGTCTCGTGTAAAAAACGTGTCGGTAAAAGCATTTTTTTCTCTTTGTTTCTTATATTTTTACCAAAGACCCACGCGAAACAGTGTGATCAAAAGTCCTATATAGTCAATCAACGTAATAATCACATGCGAGATGGAACGCTTTAAACAATTGCTGCTTTCGAGTCCGGGGTAAAAAGTGGTATCATATAAATTATTAACAAATGTTTTCATTGTACCTTTGGTAAATTTATATAAGCTACAGAAATAAATCCCTGTGGCATGCGATCAAACAGGTAGCTGGGTAAACAGAGATTGTGGTGAAAATAACATGCTTATATTTTTATACGGAACCGAAAATGTTACATTAAAATTAGAATTCAAAAAACGTTTTAATTGTTTGCTTTTTCCTTTTCCATATTTTTAAATGGAATAAATAATTTTTCTATAAATTTTAATTTTTATGGCCAGTTCAAAATAAAACTATTCCCACTAATAAACAAATCGCTGTGTCAGTTCGGTGTAGATTTTAATTGAAAATTGCATAATTTCTAACAAAGAGGCTTGACGAAATGTTTTTTACAACACAATAAATTCTACATTTAAGAGAGACAAATTTTTATTTTAAAATCACCTTGTTTTAACTATAAAAATAAAAACCTCGAAAGAATTAATTATTATAATAAAATAGATATTAAATTAAATATTGAATATAGCAGAAATACCAAATTATATCTGGTGACTTAAATTTATTACAAATTTTACAGGTTGAAAATAATTTATAATTTTAAATATCATTTTTCTATACTCTAATTCAAAGGTAATTTATAAATAATTTTTAATTGAAAACTGAAAACAAGAATTTATTTTCTTTGTTAAAAAGTAAAATTTTGTTTTCCAGCATAAATTATATTTTGAACAAATAAATTTATTATTGTATACTTTATCAATTACGCAATTTAATTAAATTGTTTAATGTTATTTATTTTATTTAATGTATTTATGCTGTTTTTCTCTAAATTATATTTTTACTATTGTTGTTGTTAATGTTGTTACTACTGTTGATATTGCCTCTATTAAGCCGATTTTCAATGTAAGTTTTGTATTTATTTAATTATTTATAATTACATAAATTGATGTCTGTCCTTATAGCAAATTCTATTTAATTTTCATTACATCTATTGTTGTTATGCCTTGAATTAATGAATAACCAAATTTAATTTACATTAATAAAAAATCTTTAATGTTTATGTTCATTGAACTTTTTTCATTGTTTAATTTAAAACGAAAACGTAAAATATTATTGTGCTATAATGACCTTCGATAAACAATATTTATTTTCAACAGCAAAATATTAACCAAAAATTATTTTATAAATATTATTTTAGCCTAAGTAAACAATTTAAATTTAAAAAGCAATTTTGAATATCGAATTTGTTTATTATATTTAAAAAAAAAATAATTTTCAGTTTATTGTAACAGATTAAAAATTATTTATTTGGTCAAATTCTTACAAAGAATTAAAGAATTATTAAACGAAACTAATAAAGGAGAGCTATAGAAAATATTCATTTCCAAATTAATTGTGCTAGAAATCAACCCATATTTTTCAATTATAATAATTATAATTATAATGTATTGATTTTTTAATATTGTATAAATAATTTTTTTTAAAAACGAGGCCCTCATATAGAAAAAATTAAAAAAATTTTATTTTGATTTTCAATATTTTGCCACATCATTTGGTGGCATGTTCAGGAAAAGTAACTATTGCCAAATAAATTCAAAACAAATATTGAAAATAAAAATAAATTTTGTTTATTTTTTTTATATAAAGACCATGCGCTTAAAAAAATTTTTTTTGTAAAAATTTTAATTTAATTATTATTTTCAGTTTTATTCGACCTTTTTTTATTTCTATTAAATCTTAATCTTAATCTTTTAAACGGTCCTTTAAATTATAACGATTTATTTTTTTCTCGATATTTCGCTTTCCTGTGGAAAGCTTCTTTAGGAAATTATTTTTTATATTTTTCAAAAATTATAACGATTTATTTTTTCGCGAAATATCGGGAAAAGAAGTTATAATTTAAAAGACCGTTTTAAAGATTAAGATTTTATTTTTATTTAATTTATTTTTTACCTCGAAGGCATTGGATTGAGTTATGTATATTGTAAGCTAAAATATAATTAATTTCAGCTAAAGTTCGGAAAGTGTTTTTTGCAATAATTTTTCTGTTTTTAAGCAGTAGAGAGATATAAGTTATTAAATGTTTTTAATTTATATATAAACATTTAAAAACAGTAAAAAGGTTTTAAGGCAACTTCGTATTAATATAAAATTCTAATGATGAAATAGCAAAGGTAGAGTGGAACGGAATGTATTAGAAACGAAAATTTCGAGTTAAAACTTCAAATACTAAACTATTATTACTGAATGCCTAATGTTACGAAACTTTTCAGGGCAGAAACAAAAACTATGTTTAATGATAACTTTGGAAAATAATTTGCAAACAATACAAATTTTTATAACAAATATTATATTTCCGTATATGTTTCCAAAATGCTCCTAATCCTAATATTGCTAATAGTACAATGCAAAACTCAATAATAGCTGTTCAAACATTTGCTTAATTTTTTTTATACTCATATGTATGTACGCATGTATATGTGTAATTAAATTTTCCTGCAGCCAAATTTTTCGACAAAATTTATTAGATGTATTTGCACTCTTACACGTGCTATTTAATTTTTACTCTTACGCAAGAGTTGATCTGCATTTACAAAAAAAAAAAAAAAAGAAAAATGTAAATGTTGATCCATCTTTATAGCAAAAACAATAAATATGACTTATAATTTACATAAAAATAATTACATACAGCAACATTAATATGTAAATAAATGCAAACACATGCACTCTCTCTATCTCTCTCTAATGCAATAACGCGTTTTATTGAAATAAAGTCATTTATATGTTTGCTATTTGTTATTGGTATTTGATTATTATTTTAAAACTGCAGCAATACACCCGTTTCGTGTTGCAAATACATCCGTACATAATATGTACACATATGCAAATAAACATTATAAATATATTTAAATTATAATTTTATTTCAATTCGTTAAGATTCAAAATATATATTGTTATTTTCATAATTTTATTTTTATTTTTTGTTTTTAACAGTTTAAAGGCCACATAAATATTTTTTGTGTATTATTTCTCAGGGCAGAAATACAATTATTAATTTATGATTTTAAATGAATGAAAGAAATAATACAAAAAAAAATAGAGTTCCCTTAAATTTTTTAAATTTTTAATTTTTGATAAATTTATTTAGAAAAGCAATTTATTGCGTACTTTATATTAAAAGAAAAAAACAGGCAAAAATAATTTCCAAAATAAAAATATTGTAAACAGAAACTATTTATATGTATAAAATTTGAAAATATTTATTTAAATTATAAACTGAATCTAAACTTAGTTAAAGAAAATTTTCTAATCTAAAGGTTAAAGATTATAAACATCTTCAAATAGTATTTTTTGCACTTATAAAAGCATTTGAAATGAGCACTTTTATAAAATGTTTTCTACAATAGTACTTTTGAACTTTTTTTTAGCAAAAAGTACAATTAAAAAAAATTATTCTAAGAAATAAAATATTAGCAAAGGCCTTATTTAAAAACAGGATTTCAAGAAGTACTTTAAAAGCGATTCAGTTCACGGATGAAAAATTTCTAATTTTTACCAACTGCATGTCAAATAAAACTAACGGTCCTATACAAATTTTCTTCCAAAAAGTGCTATTTAATAAATATTCCTATAAATAAAACTCTTTATATTTCATTTATAGACTAAAAATTTTTGAAATAATTATTTAAAAAAGATAACAAAACGGTTCATCTGGAAAGTACTTCAAAAGAACTGCGTTTTGCGAAAAGTTGCATTCAGAAAAAAACTGTTTGCTTTTGAAAAAAGCAAGAAAAAACATTTTATAAGAAAAAGCAAAAAGCTATCTTAAAATTTGTACATAATAACTTTTTAATAACCAGTGCTTTTAAGGCTTTGTAAAAGTACCATTATAAAAGTACTTTTTAAGAAATGAACCTTTCTGGAAAGTAACAGGTTATTAGTATTAAAAATTATCAACAATTATTTAAAAAATCACATTTCTAAGTTATCCTATTTAAAACTTGAAAAACATGTTTTAATTATGCCTTAAAAAGTACCAACAAAAAAAAATACTTCTAAAAATTACCAATTGTAAACGATAATTCTTCTAAATATTCTAATAATTATTAGAAGAATTATCTTCTAAAACACTAAAATACGCTCCAAAGTGTTGCTTTTAAAAGCCATAAAAGGGTCTATTAAGAGGTAACTTTAAAGTTTACGAAAGGGAAATTTTACATTTCCTATTTGAAAGACATTTATTAAAAAATTCATATTAACACTTTAATATTTTTCACTAGTTTCCATTTTATTTAAACGTTTAGGGAAATATGAAAATCATATATCTGCTATTTTAAATTCTAACAAATAAATACATTTTTTAGGTGACCACCCTATTTTACTAAAAGCGGTTTACTACTGTATCAATTCACTAAACTTCTTTCTATTTTGATTGGAGCCATTCATCACGCTGTATGAATGATTTGAATAAAAAAAAAGTAATTTTAACAAAATCACTGTTTTACAGCAAATTGTGGCTGAAGCAGTTAATGGAGTAAATAATATTAAATTTGAGGAAAAAAAAATTGAGTCAATTGTGCTCTAATAAACATCGGTGAAAAATTAATTCAAACGTGAAATATGAATTTTAATAATTATTTATTTTTATTTTTATTTTTTGCTTTATTTTATAATTTTAATTATCAATCATACGCTCAAGTTGATTTAAAATGATGAGATGATGGTAAAGTTGTCAAGTTTTATTTTAATTAATTTAACACCAGAATTTGTTAGAGCGTAAAATAAAACATTAAAGGCTTTCTTTTCAATTGTTTTTTACTTTTATTTTATTTAAACACTTACAGCCATTTTTTGTTTTTTTTTCAAAATAAGAGGATATTAAGTTTAAAGTTGAGTTTTGTGTATAAAATTATTATGGAACGTTGTGTAGCGATTTCTGCTAATTTGTCTTTAACGATCGCAACCGATTATTAGACTAAAGAAAATATTTGCTCCACTCTTTTAATTTTCTAACCAAAATCAACTAATCTTTTATACAATAAAACAACAAACAAATTTTGATATATAAAATTGGCTAAATGTAAAAATGTATGTGATGTATATATCTGCACTACACATTTCTATTGAAGATCATTCAGCAAATTGGAGGAAAATAATGACGTCAATCGAAATTGTTTTCTATGTTTATTTTATGTGTTCTTTTGAACAAAAACAAATAACAAAAACAAACAAAAAGTAGGCGTTCAAATGAATGGTGAAATTTCAATTTTACGTTTAATATACAAAACAAACAAGCAACAACAATACAATACGATTCTTTTGGTGAAATAGTGCTAAGAAATTTATTTTATTTTCCCTTAAACTTTAAGCAAAATTAGTAAAATAAAAAATTATTGTTTAATTTATTGTTCGAAATCAAGTTCAAGTATTTAGTATTTTTTCTTTTTTTTATATTCGAAATATTTTTTAAGCATTTTGGCCTCATATTTTCGTGATCCGTAATAACATAAGAGAAATAATAAAAAACAGACAAAATTAAATGCAAAGATAACATTGACTGACTACAAGTTGAAGGCTATTTCGAACAATATTATTTAATGTAAAAGTGGCACGTGTGTCACGCTCAGCACGCTTTCACAGCTGGATTAAATAACATTTTTCTATATGAAAGGTTTAATTTATTTTGAAAATCCACTGCGATTTTTACAACAAACACATTTATTCACATTGAAATGACCTTTTCCGTTTATTATATTTTATTTTTTAATTTTATTTATTTTGGTATCCAGTTGACGCCCTCAATCGATGGTTGAACAAAGCTTGCTTTCTTATTAAAATATTTCCTGAAGCACAAGTAACTTTCCCAAGTTAATAATGACACTTTTTTATTTCAGCATTTGGTGAAATCAGTAATAAAACAGAACACAACTGGGCCCCACGTTAAATATACATTTTGTGGACTTTGTGAGCACAATCGTACAATTGTGAGTAAATTGTCAAAAAGCAGATCTGTAGGAAACGTGAAAACGCTAACGAGTGCTCGCTCAGGGCCTCTTCTGCCACATTGCAATAATGTGGTAGAAGAACTGTTAACCTCGACTCATAGTCGCGCCCAATAATTGAACAAACGAGCATCACTAAAGCGAATTTTAAAATCAATAAAAGAGAAGAAAACAATTGGTCAGCATATTAAATGTACATTTTGTGAACTTTCTGAGCACAATCGTACAAATGTGTCCATAATCGTGAAAATTGTAAACAAATTGGCAAAACCGGATCTGTAGGAAACTTGAAAACGCCTATGAGTGCTCGCTCAGTGCGTTCTGAGGAAAACATTCCAACAGTGAAGCAAAAGTAGCGCCAACCTCGAGTTTTAATCGTGTCCAATAATTGAAATCACGAACACCACTGATACGAATTTTAAATAAATATTTAAATTTACACCCTTACAAAGTTCAATTGAGTCTAAAACTAAAGCTTCGCCATTATACTGAATTATGGGTTGAGCAAATAAAAATGAATTATAATTTTACAAAGAAAATCATATTTATTGACGAGGTATACTTTCACTTTAATGGATTCGTTAATAGGCATATTCGCGGGAATTGTGTTAATAAGAATACTAAAGTGATTGTCGAAAAGCGAAAGCATCCACAATTATTGGCTCTTTAATTTGGTTTACTTGCTGGCAGCCAATGAAGTCGGTCAAGCAGTTGCTGTGAATGGTGTGCGGTATAGCGGGATCACAACAGATTTCTTGTGATCAGAAATTGAATGTGAAACTGAGAGATATGTGTTTCCAACAGGATAGTGTCACTTTTTACATAGCGAACGAAACAATGGGTGTTCACGGGCCCATAAGCTAATGTACTACACGGGAAATAAGGACACAGAATATTTATTATTAAAGAATAAAATTATAAAACGTTTATTCGTTACAAATATTTTTTCCAGAATGATAAGTTTGAGCGGGAGGAAAATGAATTTATTTCTGTGTCTCACTATAATAAAAATAAAAATATAATGAAGTTTCAAGGGAGGATGAATTTATTGTGTCTAATCAAAATAATGATGTTTGTCTTTCAGTATCTAACTTAACAGATGAAGACAATGAATTTCTTACTGCAAATAAAAGTAGGTCCCTTTATCCTTTGCTTGTTACTGATACTAAGGATACAGAAAATGTGCAAGAAGATTTACCTCCAGAAAACGAAATACGAAGAAGTGAAAGAATAAGTCAATTACCGAGCAAACTTTACGATTATATAACTGGTTTTAATGTGGAAGTAGTTCAAAATAGTATACTTCAAACACATCAAGACATTTTTAATAGAGAAGATACAAAACACTGGCAAAACGCTATTGATGATGAATTAAATTCCATGAAGGTAAACCATGTTTGCGATGTAGTCACAGCTTCACCTAACATCAGTAAGCTAAAGTCACGATGGGTGTTTCGAATAAAAGAAGATCGTAATGGAAATTTAACAAAATATAAAGCAAGATTGGTTGTCAAAGGTTTTCTTCAAAATTATGGTAAAGACTACTTCGATACGTATGCTCCTGTTGAAAAATTAAGCACAAATAGAATAGTGCTAGCTGTCGGTCTCCACTATCGTTATAAATTTCATAAACTGGATGTTAAAGCGGCTTTCCTACACGGAGACTTAAAGGAAACTATTTACATGGATCTACCGGAAGGTGTAAAAGGAAATTCTAAAACGTGTTGCAAATTAGTGAAATCACTTTATGATCTAAAGCAAGCGCCAAAATGCTGGAATGACCAATTTAATCACTTCGTTGAATCGCTGGGATTCATAAGATCAAAACATGACTACTGTCTTTACACCAAAATGAAAAAAAAAGAAAACGATGTCTTATATCTAATTTTGTATGTGGATGATCTGCTTATTGTTGGTAATAAAATCGATAGCATAAAGAAATTGAAAGCTAATCTGAAACAAAAATTCGAAATGTCAGATTGTGGTCCTTTAAAATACTTTGGGGATGAAAATAAAATTTGAAAATGGAATTTTAAGTTGGAATGTTCGAATGCAATTCAGTTAAATCTTCAATGGAAAAAGGATTGCTGCTGGAATTCACTAATAACTTAATTACAAATCACCCCTACCGCGAACTTTCAGGGAGCTTAATGTGCCTTATGTTATGTTCAAGACCAGACATATGCTACCAAGTTGGATATCTAGGTAGATTTCAACAAAAACCAAACGATATGCATTGGCAACATCTGAAAATAGTTGTAAGATATATTCTATTAAATTAAAACTTTTAAATAACAATAATGAACCAGTAATTGGATATGCCGACGCAGATTGGGCATCAGATTGATCAGATCAAAAATCAGTGAGTGGTTATGTATTTAAAGTTTATGGCTGCACAATTTCTCCGTCGGCTGCTTCTCACACTGGAGCGAATAAAATTCTGGTCCAGTCTGAGCAGAACAGTATGTCTGTCCACCAATTTGTGACTTGTCGCGGTTGTCACGAATAAGATTCTGAGACAACCTTTCCACGTCGAAATTGGTGTTAGCCTATCGACGATCTTGTCCGTCTTGTTCAGCTAGGGCGAATAAAATTCTGGCCTTGCTGACCAAAATGCGGCCTGGCTCTGGGCTCCATCACCTGGGCGAATAAAATTCTGGTCAGGTGAAGCAGCGACAGCACTTACTGAGCCGGAGACCTTAGCGAGTCTCGCTTAATTCAAAGTCGAATAAGATTCTGGCTTTGATTAAGTGAGCGAAACCTATTTGCAAGACTATTTTTAATTAAGTTGAATAAAATTCTAACTCACTTAAAGAAGTCTTGCCCGGTTGCTTGCCCGTGGCCAACTCACCTTAAATACGTAATTATCTCGCTTTTTATATGTTTCTGCCAGGCACACATACACACCCATACCACTAAACGACAACTGCTTACGACTGTTCAGGGGTGAGTTTTATGGTATGTTTTCCTTACGGATGTATCTTCATGTTAATAGGTGGCGCTTCTTAACGGCTATTATAATTTCAAATATTTCATTAGCAAATAATAAATGTAATTATAAAATATAATTATGAATTATATAAAATGAAAAGTGTATAATAATAATGTTCTCTTTTAAAAAAATTATGAAATTCATTAAACAATAAATACACAGAAATGTAAAAAATGTAAAAATTTATGAAATTCAGTAAAAAAATAAAAAAATTTTAAAAATATATATATAGAGTCTAATTGCCTGTGATTTAATTGCTATGTGATCCAAAAACGAGCATGCCGACTTTTGGTCGTCACAGTTTGGATATCCGTGCTCTTAAACCTGGATTATTTATTTCGTCAGATATTTTCCCATACATCTGCTGTAGTGTATTGACCTGCATCTTCGAGCATGCTTTGAGAAATCACTACTTTATGTTAAAATATTGTCAACCCTTTTAACACAATTCTGTTATCAGATAAAAATTTAATAATTTTTGTTATTATAAAAATTAATTTCCTGAAGAAGTGAAATATTGAAAAAATATATTGTTAAATTTAATTAAAAAATACCGTTTAAAGGATTAATACATATTTATTTAATATAAATAAAAAAAGAGACCGAAATAAAATAATAATCAAGTAAATTTTCTAAAGTAAATTTTTATCTTTTAATTTATTAAAGTAAATTTTTGAGCGGAGCGGAGTGGATATCTTATTAGTCGTTAAAGTCAACTTATTTACAAAAGACACGATTTAAAATTTTAAAAAGTTTTTATATAAAACAAATATTTTTTAAAAATGTATATCAAATGGGAACAATTTCAAAATTCTATTTTTATTTCAGTGAATATATTGACAACATTAAAATATATTATTTGAAGTGTGAATTTATTAAAAATAATTAATGAATTATTCTTAAAAAAATAAAAAAAGAATACACCTTCAATATGAATTATTACAAACCGAGAGCATAATTAAAAATAAATAATGTCATACTATGTAAAATGTTATTTATAGAAATAAATAATGAAAATAAAAACAAAAATTTATCAATGTCTTTATCATCATAATATTCTTTTTATAGACCATCGTGTGGGAAAAAATAAATAAATAAAAAAAATTTATTATTTATTTTTAAAATAATAAATTACATTTTCATCATTCGTTCACACCTTCCAATATAATTAATGACTAGTTCATTTTTCAGCATGCAAATGTTATTTTTAAATAAAAACACTGAAATTGATTGAAACTAATTTTTAAATTAAATAAATACTCAGATAAGCTTTTATCTTTGGCCGCAATTCAAATTGTGTTGTGTAAAATCATATGAAATTGATTTCATATGTTTTGAACAAAATGAACTTTAAACAGCGAACAGCTGTTAAGTCAAAAAGGCTTATTTAGTATTTTAAATCCCTACAGTTTTATATGTTTAATTACCGCAAATAATCTCATAAATACAAAAAATTTTACTGTTGAGGGCGTCTCTTATACCGATGCCTTCATTTCAAAATTAACTTAAAAAATTCAAAAATAAAAAGTTCAATTAAAAAAGAACGCACATATCAACAAGAACGAATCAATTTTTTACACTGATTGGTTACTAGTGTCATTTGATTTTTTTTATATTTAATATTAAAAAATACAAGCAAATATTTAGAGTAAAGATCTGTTATGTTGTTGAGGGCCAGTCTTTTCTGACATAAAGGAGTGACAAACTAGTTATTAAAACACTTTAAGTTTTTAATTTAAATTACTAAATGTTTTGTAATTTATCCATCAAATTTATTTTAAAATTTTTTTAATCCTACACTTGACTACTAGGTGAGGTCATTGTAAATACTAAAATATTTTATGTTTGAAATTGATGATTGAGTTTGTTTTTTGTTTAACAAAGTTTAAATACAAATTTTATATCAAACATTTGTTGATCATGAATTAAATTGAAAAAATTATAAAAAAAAAATCTATTTACATAAATATAAACTACAGTAAAAAGGCGTCAATTAAATATTTACAAAAGAACGCCTGTGTACACAAAGTTGTTACATTAATCCCGGTCATAATGTTGGTTTTAAAAAAAATGAAATTAATGTTACATTTTTTTTGTAATTTCTGATTGCAACTATTTTAATTGAATGAGCAATAAATTTCCTTTTTTGTTTGTTGTTTTCAACATGCAACAATAATTAGAATTTAATACGTAAGAGAGCAGAATGTTATCAGTTTTGAAATAAAATCTTTATTTTTAAATTAAAAGATTTGATATGTGAAAATAATTTTTTTTTGTTGTGGGGTTAATGTTGTTGCTTTTTATATTTTTCAAAGTAAATAAAGTTTAAAAAAATTCATACATTTACATATTTTTTTATTTATTTTATTGTAATATTCTTCACAAAATTATTATATAAAAAATTAATTATTACCTGGAATTATTAATATTTTTAAATAATTGACATTTCTGTCCTCACAGAACATGATAATGAATTGCATAAAATTTCAGTGTATATTTCAGAATGACTAATGACAGAAGCTAGTTTCTGCTCTCCTCCCATTTTATTTATTTAATATATTTTTACTATATATCTAATATAACTGCCAGCATTAAAAGTATTTTCTAAAGCTTACAATTCATCTTTCAAAATGATATGTTCTGTGGTAGACCAACACTTCAAAGTTAAAAAAAAAATATTATAATTAAAGGTTTAAAACAAGTATTGTGATTAAAGGGTGTCACAATAGTGCTGTGATTTTTATGTACCTGGCTTTGTTCTTGAATCATAATAGTTTAAGTACATATTTTTCTTTTGTTTGGGTACGGTTTTCCGTCGACCCTCGTCAAATTTGGTTTGTGAACAAACTGGTTTCGGCTGTTTGCCATCTTCAGTGTTCTTTTCGTACAGTACGAAAAGAAATTTTTACCCCGTCGGAGAATCCAAGCACATATTACATATTTTTTCCCCAATGAAAGCAGGACCAGAAAAAAATAGGTATTTTTATAAAGCAATAGAAATTTAAGTTGGCAACACCTTTTAACTAGCGATCATTTTTTCTGCAGTCTAATTGATAATAGGCATTCACAGAAGCGTCGTCCAGTGCATACGGAACAAGACATTGCTGCTGTAGAGCGTAGCATCGATGAAGGCCCGTCTAATTGTCTCTCCGCCATCATGCGTGCTTGCAAAATCAAACTCGTGCAATAATAAAAGCCACACGATCATCTAGCAAGATTTTAGATTTTTGAACGAGCTACAAATATGATTTCAGTTGACGCCGATTTTCATAAGTGCATTTTGTTTAGTGATGATAGTCCTCAAGTGTAGGTTGATACACAGTTGCACCCAGAAAAATTTACTGTTTGTTATGTGTGAAATCATTGGTTCATGACAGCTATATAGCCATGATAACAAACTCTTTCTTTCATCAATTGAAAAATCATTATACGCAGGCATGAGGTGTGGTTAAAGTGCAACAACGCAACATGTCACACAGCATAATTGACTTATTGAAGGAAACGTTTCATAACCGCATAATTTCACGTTTCCTCCAGCTTAGACTACATACTAGCCGGCTGTGGCAATGATATATCAGAAGAAATATTTAAATTATATAGCCAGAAGATTATCTTTGGAACAAAGTAAATTTTAAGTCAATTTAAAATATTCAACTTTGTTTTATTTCATTTAAATGTTAAAAACGCCATTTTTATTACGGGTATTTCTAAAGTGACTTGAAGTGAAGTTATGGTAGTTGGCCTTAGTTTTACAACTGTAGTAGACGGTAGATGTTTGAAATTTGAACAAAGAGTATAAAAATATGACCCTTTAAAAATATGTGAAAACAATAAATTTGCCTTGCATAAAGGCCTTGATTCTGATGAATACGGCTTTATCTGTTAAAGCGTTATAGGCAAGGTTTCTTTTAAAAGGAAAAATTCACGTAAAAAATTTATAGGTTGCCGTCATATTTTCAAAGACAATACAAAGAAATCCAGTTCACAATTTTATATGATGCGACAAATCATTACAATAGTTTCGTAACTTCTTAATGATATTTAAAGTAAAAATAAAAGAAATTCTTTAATAAATATCTTTTTTCTTTTTTAAGATCTTTTCTATATATTTTTTCGAAAAAGAAAAAATATCGAGAAGAAAAAATATATAAAAAAGATCTTAAAAAAGAAAAAAGATATTTATTAAAGATAAATAAAAAAAGATCGTTTAAAAAAACTATAATAATAAAAGAAATTAAAATTTTATGAGAAATAATTTGTAATGACTGTACACGATGTTGTTCGAATAAAAATAAATTTCCATTTATTGTTGCATAAATTTAATTTTAGAGGATAAACCTTGATATTGATTCTTATTTAAATTTGGTTATTATTTTTCATATGGGCGACCTTCAATTGTTGACAAAAATTATTAGCTTTTACCCTCATACTGCTTAACTATATTTAATTGCAGCCATAAACATGGCACACACAACGTTAAGCAAGTAAATATGTACATATCGCCGGTTTCATGCAAAGAGGTCCTAACTCTTGCAATTGTTACTTTAAGGGTGAAAATAAAAATTAATAAATAGAAACTGTGTTTACCAGAATATAATATTTAAAGTATAAATGCTTGTAAAACTGATGTTTTTGACACTATTGTATTTATAAAACTTTGGTGACAGAATGTATCCGTTTAAAATGTATTGGAATCATGAAAAGTTTCAGTTTTTTAAAACTGCTATTGAGGTTCCTTTTGCATCGGACAAACGATATATCCTATGATTACGAATATTATTTATAATAATTAAAACAATTCTTAAATTATGATATTTTTTAGTTTCCAAAGACTCTGCTCACTATGATATTTATTTGTATTCATATTTTTGAAAATCATAATCTCTTTTCATTTCATTTCATTTTACATTTTTTTGTTTGTATTTTGTTTATTTTGTTTATAGCTTTGACAGTTAAGAGCAGCTGGCTGTTTTCTTTTATGAAAATACTAATTTCTAATTTAATTAAAATTTTATAAAAATTCATTACGAAAAATTTTTGTTGAAGTTCACACGAGTTTGTCAAATAGTGTGAGAAATTTCTTTTAACAAGTTTGTGGGTGTTAATAAAAATATGTTTGAATAATTTCGAGTGTTGTCAAAATACTTAGTATTACAATCCAGCGTTTTTATTTCATTCGGTTAATAAATGGAAAAGGCATTAATATGTATTAAGAACGTAATAAATAGACTCTTTAGCTCACAACTAACGCATAAATATTTTTATTAATTATTTTTCGCGGGCAATAGCGCTGTAATACAGGTGGCTTTTATTCGATTCTATATAACAGATAAAAAGGCCAAACTCAGTAAATTTTAATTGAGATATATATTATTTGTTGGACTTAAGACCAAACGAAATTTTTTCCAATTTATTGTTTCGACCTGTCATATGTCAAGTGTTTTTTTTTTTAAATCAGATATAAGTAAAGAGTTTATTTAGATTAACTTTAAATACTGCTTTAAATCGCTGCTAAACTAGACAAAAATAGCAATTAATTAACTTCAAGGTGGATTTAAAGAATGCTGAAAAATTAATAGCAATATAGAACTGAATTTATATTGATTTTTATATTGATAAAATATTTTTATCTAAATTCTAAACAATATATTCTTGTGAAAGTCATCAAGTTTACAAATAAAAAATTATGTACAAATTCACATACAAACGTATACATTTATATGATTTTACTTGAAGTGGGAAAAGACGTGAAATGAACTGACGGTGGGTGTGTTTGTTGCACAAGAATTTTGTAAACAAGATGTTCAAATATTAATTATGAAATTAATAATTAGAAATGTGAAATGTGATAGAAATTGGCGAACTAATTAATTAATTGCAAATCAAATAAAATTGTAATGACGCTAATTTTCATAACAAAAATTTTTTTTTCAATTATAGTAATAATTTTTATGACCGATAAAAGTCTTCTTAGTAGAATATAAATATTTTTGTTTAATATGAAAACTTTTATATTAAATATATGAGAAGAAAATAAGTTAAATATATCTATTTAAACACAAAAAATAATACATACCCTTTCTAAATGAAAAACATTTTTAAATCGAATTTATAATAGATATGAGATAAATGATGCATAAACTAAGCGCCTTTTAAATTTTTTAAGTGCTATTGATTTTACTATTTTAATTTTTTTACTCTTTTGGGTCATTGCAAAATGCTATAATCCAGAAAAAAAGAAAGAAATTTATAAAATTTCTAAATAATTTTCATAAAATGTTTTAAATAGCAGGAAAAAACTTTAAATGATTTTGCGATAAAATTATTATTTTGAAATTGTGTGACTGTGTTTAATGAGTAGAAGCGTTGATCGTGTTTTAAATCCTATCTACAAAATATGTTGATATATTTTCATGGAATATAACGCCATAAGGCAAACGATGTTATGTATTCCTTTACTATTTCTTACAAAGCATATCATTGGTTTTTACTATAAATTTTTATTTTTTCCAGAAATTTGTCAAAAAAGAAATTGATTGAATGAGAGTTGCAAACGAAGAATATATTTTATTTTTCTTTTTCCTTTAAGAATAAACGAATCAAAATTCACAACTTGAAATAATCAATTTCTTTAGTTTGAGTACATTTTGTGAACTGATAGAAGACCATTAAATTAAATACGAAAAATTTATTTTTAAAACTTTCACGAATGCTAAAATTTTAGAGAGTTGAAAACATATGCAGGCAATTAATTATGAAACTGGTAAAGTCCGAAAACTGATTAGATATTATTACAGTAGTCAAAACATCGCATTTTAACCGTTATTTATTATGACTGTGTAACATAAAGCCGGCTTAAGGAAATTTGTAAATACACGTCGAAAATAAAAAATATTAAGAAGTTCCTAATGAATCGATTGTGCATTATTTTGAAATGCGTTTTAGTTGCAAAACCTTAATATTTTATGCCATTAAATGACACGCCCTCCCCTTCAGGGGGCACATTTATATGTCTTACCGTCAATACATTTGTCACCGGTGGTAAAAGGGAGCTCAGTTCCCTAAAGTCTAGCAGGAAGTCAACTGGACAATTCCACGTTATTTCCACGGAAATCAGTAAGCACCAGAGTTCAGCCTTTTAGCTTTTTGGTTTTTTAGCCTTTCAGCTGTTCCCTGATTGATTATTGAGGTTGGCCCTTTGACAGCATCATGGTGGTTGTGTTTTCGCGACCCTCATGAATTTGTATAAAAGGCTAGGATCATCTCACATCTACTTAGAATAAATGCTCCGGGTCCAGTGAGCATGCTTGTCATGTGTTCTGGACCAGAAGTTGGATAGTCTCCAACTCTTCAGCAGTGGTGGTTGGCGGCCCTGCTCAGAAATGTCCAAAATTGCAACTAGGAATGACCTGTTGTGGTGCATAAACTCTTTCTCTTCTGCAAAACTATATTAATAAAGCAGCAATCCTCAAGAATCGCTGGTTGCTAATTCTTCTATCCCTAATAACGATTGAGTAATACGTATTGAAAAATCTTTTCTCTTTTAATTTAAAACATTATCAAAACATATTCGTTTTCCATGTTTAATTAAGTAAGCTATCAATTTTTAACCGCAAAAAAAATTTTTTTGATAAACAAGAAATAAATCTATTTATAATTTTTAATTATAAAATATTTGTTAAATTTCAAATGCATGTCATTCTTTTCATCGCTGTTTGTAAAATAAATAAATTTAAAAAAAAACATATGCCATTTTTTATTTTTTAACGCCTCTTTCAAAGAGCTGATCTGAAAAGAGTACAACTGTTACAGTAAAGTAGCTAAGCGCTTTTAAATTTAGGTGCCACTGTAGGTAGTATACTTGCTTGTCAGTCTGGTGGTTGTGGGTTCGATTCCCAACGAAAACCTTAGTTTTTTTTCACTACAAAAAAAAATAACTGTCGGTGGGTCTAATCAGTGATGAAGATAGGGTCACCTTCAAAAAAACCTGTTTATCTTATAAAGGGTTGTTTTCCTATAGGTATATAATTTCAAGTTGGCAAACTATATTAATTAGTGGTCAATTTGTCAGTTATTAAGTGATTTATATTATCTAAAATGAATAGACTAGTACGATTCCAAATTATGCAAATTCAGTCGAAAACAAGGTTACCGTGGATGTAGTTTTTAATTATGGAATTTGGCTTAGCGATGAAACTCACGACATTACTTCTTATGTTAATAAACAAAACTTTCGTATTGAGTTATAATAATCCTAAAATGTATGTTGAGACACCCTTACATCCAGAAAAACTTGCTGTCTGATGTATTTGAAGGGCTAGTGTTATCCTTGGTCAGTACCTTTTTCAAAACGATGTAACTGTAGAGTTTAGGGGGTCAATTAGGGCAAACAATTATTATTTTGAAATACATTTTCGAACAGTTGACGTTGCCACTTTTTTCTGAGCTTTAGTCCGTGTTCAATTTTTCAACTCTCTTATTAATTACTATTGACATTTCCCGTCTTATCTGGCTCTTTTGAAGTCAAAGGCGAGCGCTTTCGATGCGAAAGCATCATTCTCATGCCGCGTTGGGGTTTGTATTGGTGAGTCAATCTTGGCGTTCAGGTAGTTCTGTTATTAAGTTCGTATGTATTCAGGCAGGCAGAATATCAGCCAACTAGCATTTTTATGCAAAGTAAATTTATTGATACCTCTGTCTTTTGTTATTATTTACGTGCGTGAGGGTGTTTTTCGTTCGTTCGTTTTTTTTTTTAATGTACAATTTATAAAATATTTTAGTTTTTCAAAAAAGAATTTCTTTTGATTAAATTTATCATTTATTTTCTTTAACCACTTGGCAAACTTCATTTTCTTTGTCATATTTATCTTTCAATTTATTCAATATATCAACATTTAAATAAATTGTTGGTCATTTAAAAAAAATCTCTTTTAAAATTTTTAATTTGTTTATAAATCAAGTAGACTCAATTAGACAACATTTCAAATATATTTTATAGTAAATTAATTTCATTAGGTTTTTTAGTGGCCTTATCTTGTGTATTCATGCTGCTATAAAAAAAAATAGAAATAGAAGCAATTATATCATAAGCAAGAAAATCCATTTAAATTAAATTTCTACAAATAAAAGAAAATCATATTTTTGAACAAAACTTTTTGATTATGAAGGTCACATTATTTTTTGTTGAAAGTTTGACTATTGTCGAAAACATATTTTCGTTTCAGTTTAATGCAATAATCAATTTCAATTTAATAAGAGGAATTAAAAGACTCTTAAATAGGAAAAAGTACTTATCTTGTAGAAAAAAGAAAAATTCGATGATAACTCGAGAACAAGGGATCTTCAGAAAAATCGGTTATTTTACAAGCCTCCTCAAACGGTGAAATTGAATTCCATCGGACCATTAATAAGGCAGGAGTGAATGAATGAATGCGATAATAAAAGGCCATTACCAGATTCGTCGCTAGAAGCTGTTACGTATATAATAATTAAAAAAAAATATATTAATCCTTGAAGGAATTTAATCATCACACCTTTCACACAACCAATAATACTAGGAAGGCCTGCTTTTGCTAAGAATTTCAATTTTGATTTACTCTCTTCTTCTACCGTCATTTTAAATTCGATGAAGACTGACAGATAGAATATTTCGCAACACTTAACTGTAAGAGGCTTGTGCCAAAATCCTTATTGCTGTTGCCAGCTTTAATTTGATATATGAAATGAATTTCATTCTATTTTTTCGAAAATGATTTTAGGCGCCTTTTTGCTTGGACGAAAGTTGTTAACAAATCTGTAACATAGACAGATTTAAATGAATGAATGTCATTTGAAAATGACTCTTTTATTTTTGCCTCAAAGCTTTACTTTGAAGCTTAAGTTTTTGCATTTCGTTTGAATCAGATATAAAACAACAATTATTAAAGTAATTATTTTTTATTCTTTATATTTGCGTTTAATTATTTATTCAAACAATAGAATATTTATGACAAAAAATTTATTTTAAAATATCGATAACATGTCGATGTCAAGAACATACTTTTACTTACTAACGATTTACCGTCAAAGCGATGTCAACCTATAATATTATTGAGAAGGATTATAATGGCTACAACTGGTTTTATTCAGTTCTTTTTCTATTGCCGTTTCCCTTCATAACATGCATTATGAAAATTAAATTCTTTCGAAAATGGCCACTGTTTGGATTAATACCGCAAATATAAACTTAAAAAAAAATTTAAATAAAATATTCCTTAATTCTAAAAAGTAGAATAACAAATACAATTCTTTTCGTAAAACCTAAAACCCTCAAATAAACTTCTATCCATAATTTATTTAATCACTAACATATTCTAGATAAAAAGTAATTTTTCTTTACTAATGCTGAATTTTTATTTTGTAAAAACAAATTTAATTTGAATAAAACATACATTTAGATAAAAACTTAAATAATTCTTGGTGTAACTTATTTAAAACTAAAAAAAAAGAAGAATGGATATAACTCGTTTCCGTTTTTTGCTGAATATTAAAACAAAATCTTTCTGTTAGTAAAAATCTAGAAAGCAAAAAAATTTACATGAAACCATAAATTAGGTGGAAACTGTGTAAGACAACAGTGGTTATCAAGGCAAAGTTATAACAAATTGCCCGAAGACAGTTTAAACTAACGTAGGACAATGAGCGTAAAAAGACCAAAGCTCTATCCATTTACCTCATATTGACTTCAGATTATGTTTTGAGAATTTTCAAACCATGGGTGGTGTAAATTTATTATGAACAGAGGAATTTTTAATATTAAAAAAAATCACAGTCTATTTGTAACACAATAATTTTATTTTGAAGTGATAAGTTTAGCATTTTTGGTAGTAGACGCTGACTGGCAAAAATTAATAAAAATCAGCTTTCGCGAACAATAGGAAAAACAGTGAAGAAACGCCGTCAAGTTATTTAATATAATAAAGTATGATTTTTAAGTGAAAATAATTATTGGATCTTCTTCTAATACTTTCTGTTTTGTCACGTGCACATACATTTGAGGTATTTTATAAATTGCTCGTAAACAATATCTTTAAATTCTACAGTCGTAAAGATATTTTCTTGCAGAACATAAAGTTTTCCTTAAGTCATTTAAAAATATTAACGAATTTGGAAAAACCAATTTATCTGCTCTTGAGTTTTTCAAAGTATAATTTTTCTCATTTTGATCAAAAGACTGTTATACATGGCATGACTACTGTAGCGGTGATTTGGTGATAATATCTTATGACCTATGTTTTTTTTATTAAACTGTTTATGCAGTGTTAATTGTTAAACGATTAACCAAATATTATTTTTACTAAAAATTATGATTCCCTCAATATAAAATTTGTGTTCTTGCGAGTATAATTGAACATTTTTCTGATAATAAAACGTGAAAAAACAAAATGAAAAATATATTTATTATAATAACAAAATGAATTATTGCATTATTTAGAATATTGTTCATCTGGTGCTCCGGTTTTGAGGTAAATAATGAATCAAGTCAATTTCTTATACCCTGTTCTAAAGTGAGGCTTCTTGGCAGTTAGAAGGGGCTAGGTGTTGGCTATTAGGCGGGTGATCAGTCATAACAGAAAATGATGGCCTCGTGTCTTGTCGTAGAATTTGTTCATTTTTCATTGATAAGTCTCTTTAAAAGAATCAATTATCTTGGATACAGGTAGCCTCTGATGGCTTCATCGGATTTCAACATTCATGATACAAAACACCCTGCTGATCCCACCAAATACATAGCATTACCTTTGCGTCGTGGACATTTGGCTCCAGCGCTGATTTGGCTGATTGGCCGGCCACATAACTTTTAGTCATTTGGGGTCATCCTAATCTATCTATTTTTATCACCACACATACATACATACATTTATTCCCCCCGGGGGCACATGATAGTCTTTTTGGAACCTACTATTCCATTTAGACTGGTGTCTTGCGGGGTAAAAGGGAGCCCAAGCCCCTCAAAGGCTAGTAGGAGTCACCTGGACAATCCACATATTTCCACGGGAATCAGTACGGTCGCAGAGTTCCCTATTTGTCTCTTGAGACAATTAGCTGTTCTCTGACTGGTTATTGGGGTTGGCCCCTATATGGGAGTATCGTGGTGGCTGTGTGTTTCGAGGCCCTCGTGAGAGTTTGTGGGTCGGATCATTCACAATGAACACAATGAATGGTTCAGGTCCAGTGAGTATGAATGCCGTCGTGTTCTTAATTATATTAAGCTTCATGCGTTCTGGACCAGGAGTTGGAAAGTCTCCAACTCTTTACCAAGGAGTGAAGGCTGCGGCCTACTTCGGGCTTTCGAAATTGCTACTAAGAGTGACCGGTGGATATACGTATTCGATGGCCTCCTAGGGTGTGAATGACGTTTGCAAATCATTCAAGTGGTTTGACCACCATTATGACTACCTAGTCGGTGCAGATATAAATCAAATCACATCATCATACATACATTTATCTATTTTATTATACAATGTAAAATGATTGCTTTTTGTAGCCTTTAAACTTCATTTCCGACATGCAAATCCGCCTTTCAAGGTCTCTAGGCTTTAATTAATATGGGACTCAAGGAAAGTGGCTTGTTGCATTTAACAATAATCTTCGTCGAATAATGCTTCCAAATCCTCATCAAACTTTTTCGGCTAACCAGGTCTCTCTGCTCTTGTCTTCTGTATCGAAATCAACATCTTTTTAGTAAGTGCTTGTTGACCGTAAATTTCTAACAACAATCTGTAACTTTTAGCAGCCATTTTGTTCAAATGAAGAAAAAGTACAAAATTGGATATTATTATTATAGCGATTGAAAACAATGTGCCTTAACACTTTGGCATCTATCAAATGCTGAGGTAAAATGTGATTTATGGCATATATTGTCCAAAAAAACATTATTAACCTGTATACCCAATAATAAAAATTAGGGAGGGCAATTTACTCCAGTGTGGCAGCCAGTTTCTTCAACACTAAGACTAAGATACCAAAACAATTGATATTTAATGTTAATTCGCTTTTGCGAGTTGCAAGATAAAAACAACTAATTCTATTGCAAAGCTTAATGATGTCAGTGGCCGACACCGGATTTGAATCTATTGAAAATATATTAATAAAATATCAAAAGTCGAAGTAAAGCTGCAATACTTTATTTAAATTTAACAATAAGTTATGCAAAGCTTGCCGTATTTTTGCACTTCACCTTAAAGCATGATCGTTACTTCAAGTTCAGTTATTTGGTCCAGTTTATTTTGAACACCTGAAAACAAAAATGTAACTGTTCAAACTTTAAAATTGAAAATTAATTAAAAAAACGCGAAGTGAAAAATACAAGTAAAGTTTGGAAGAGTTAGCTGTCTTATAAATATAATATGTGTAATAAATTTTAATTACAAATTTGGAATAATTGGCTGTATGGTACAAAGAGTGAGTTCAACTGTATATATACTTTAACTTACTCACTTTCACTGCGACTACTTCAACAGATATTCAATGCACTTATTTCATAAGCTCGAGCAAACTTTATAAAGTTTTTCTCTTAACAGTTCACTGTCATTTTTTGTGCTAGAAATGAAACCATAAGAATATAACAGGTGTAGTTAACATATGCATGCATACATACACACACAAAACACATCCCTAAATTAAACTAAAAATTGCA
Source organism: Trichopoda pennipes (assembly GCA_030448955.1). Classification (NCBI taxonomy): domain Eukaryota; kingdom Metazoa; phylum Arthropoda; class Insecta; order Diptera; family Tachinidae; genus Trichopoda; species Trichopoda pennipes. Next base: position 65,377 of record JASKUP010000131.1, on the reverse strand, counting down.
TATTTTTATTTTGCTTTGTAGTAGTATTTCCTTTCGATAAAAGAAACCACAACAATTAAATGCAACACTAAAGTGTGAGTTCTATTTTGAAATTATAATTCCGCAGAGAAACTGTATAAAAACTAAATACAGAAAACAAATTTCTAATTGATTACTTTAAGCTCAAATGAGAAGTGCTTTGTCAGCAGTTCTAAACTAAATAAAAGCATCATAGCTGTTTTATTGATCCATCAACACGTAGGTATGATTAATATCAATTGGAATATAAAATTTATTTTTTCTCTTTTTTCTATACACCGAAGCATAATTATTTTTATTAATTTATTATTATTTTATTAATTTGCATAAATATTTTGGATTTAATTTAAATAAAATTTCAAGGTTTTTGTATTCAACCAAAAATATGAATCATGAATGATTTAAATAAAAAAAAAAGAAAAAAGGAGTCCTGCAAAGCTAAACCTGTTCTCATTGGGCCATAATTCAAGTCAAAGTGTCATGTCCATTTAACGCTAAAAAACTGATAAAGGTCTCAAATCCATAACAACTTGTTCATTCATTCGTTGGGGCTATTGTTTGCATAAATTTACATTGTAAGAAATAATAATAAAAAAAATCCGGAATGTTGACCAGAATAAACACAACAAAATAAAATTTATGTGATAGAAATACAAGCCGACAACAACTAGAATAAAAAGCTTTAAAAGGTCAGCCTGACTTATAGAGAAAAAAACTGGCTGCAGAACATAAAATAAATAATATTATCGCAGAAATTGATATTTATTGAGGTATCAACAATATTTATACACACACGTGTCTACTTGAACATTTGTATTCATAAGTTTTGGTTTCTGTATTAAAACTCATCTGTTTTCATAAAACACTGAAGATGCAGCAAACATATTTCACTCCTAAAAATCTTTCTCTTTCCTTCACACACAAACTCACTTGGTTTTATATTGTGCTGATTTAGATATCGAGTTTTTAAAATATTTCTCAGCAAGAAAGAAATACCATGCGAAGTTTTAAACTTAAACTGCCATAAAATACTTTAAAATCTTCCAAACTCTTCTTAAGAAAATTTTAAAATACTCGTAGCCATAGCAATTTAATTTTGAATCAAGCAGCAAATGCATACTGTGCTACAGTGTGCTTTGAAGCAAAATCAAATATACGTGACTATAAGTAAGAGAAGCAGGTAAAAACCCAACTTGGCAGCAATTGACCATGAGATTTTTTTCGAATTCTATTTGCTTAAATTGAACACAACTTAAGGTTTGTTGTTATGAAGTAAGCTGACGATATATGTTATACTGCAGAAATTGCATTATATTCAGATAGTATATTTATTTTTACTGTCTTAAACTTTATTTTAAACATAAATTTCCTTTTAATTTTTAAATAAATAAACTTAAGCCTAACAAAAATTGTTGCTATATAATTTAAAAAATTCTTCATGATAAGAAAAAAATATTAAATTAATTATAAAAAGTATCGCGCGGTCCGAGTGTATTTTTTACCTAATGCGTGAATGTAATTGTAATTTTTAATAATTATTATATATATCAGTGTCATATATTTTAGACTTTCTTAATCTTTCTGATATTCCAGGAACATAAGTTAATGATTTATAAATTCTTGGTTCCGCCATAGTATTTCCTAAATTATGCCTATGATTAACATATTGTCTAATTAATCGGTTAGTTAATTCTACTGGAAAATCATTTTCATGAAGTATATCTCTTATTGTGTCCTTATTCTTCAACTGAAATTCTCTATCACTTATAGTCAATATTCTGTCTATCATATTTTTCGCCGTGTTTATTATCATTTTTCTCGGATGTTTGGAATAAAAATTAATAAGTCTTCTAGAAGATATTGATTTCTTATACCAATCAAACACTAACTTATTTTCCTTTCTTATTATCAATATATCTAAATATGGAAGTTAAGATTCTAACTCTCTTTCAATCGTAAATTTAATATCCGGATGAAAACTATTCAATTCTGCAATCAAATTATTTTTTTTTAGTATTTTATTTTTAAATATTTTTGTCAAAATTATAACGGGCGGTATAGCCATTCTGAGTCACACCTTAACGTTATTGCCCAACTTCTGAGCAGCACATTAAGATTTATGAAAATGGACGTTCAAATCAAAATTCACTTTAGGCATCCCGAGATTTTCTTGGTCAGCATAATAGACCAAATTTGTTCACAGTCGGAAGAATTGCACGCAAATTTCAGGAAATGTGAACACGAAAACTAAAGCCCACTGACCATTTATAGTCCTGTCACTACGTCGAATGATTGGTTTAACGAACCGCAGAAAATCGTGACCGTACAACAATATTGTCTTCAGCGGCGAGGCAAGCTTTCATGCTCAGTGGATTCGTTAACAAGCAGAATTTACATATTTGGGCAAATAAAAATCTACGAGTGATTGTTCAAACGTCCGTACTTCTTCGCAAATTTGCTCAGCCAAGAAGCTACCATGAATAGTGATCGCTGTTGCAAGAAGATAATAGACTTCTTGTGGCCAGAAATTGAGGAACGAGATGTGAATGGTGCAACACACTCAACGAATTAATAGGTGTTTATGCGAGAAATTCAATAACCGTGTGATCGCACGTCATGGCGATGTGACTTGTAAAGTCACACTTTACCAATTTGACCTTTTTCTGTCTAAAAACAAATACCGCATTAAAAATTATATCTATCCAATATAACAACTACAACTCCCCCCGGGGACACATGATAGTCTTTTTGCAACCTACTATTGCATTTAGACTGGTGTCTTGCGGGGTAAAAGGGAGCCAAGGCCCCTCAAAGGCTAGTAGAAGTGACTTGGACAATCCACATATTTCCACGGGAATCAGTACGCTCGCAGAGTTCACTATTTGTCTCTTGAGACAATTAGCTGTTCTCTGACTGGTTATTGAGGTTGGCCCCTATATGGGAGTATCGTGGTGGCTGTGTGTTTCGAGACCCTCGTGAGAGTTTGTGGGTCGGATTATTCACAATGAAGACAATGAATGGTTCAGGTCCAGTGAGTATGAATGCCGTCGTGTTCTTAATTATATTAAGCTTCATGCAATCTGGACCAGGAGTTGGAAAGTCTCCAACTCTTTAGCAAGAAGTGAAGGCTGCGGCCTACTTCGGGCTTTCGAAATTGCTACTAGGAGTGACCGGAGGATATACGTATTCGATGGCTTCCTAGGGCGTGAATGGCGTTTGCAAATCATTCAAGTGGTTTGACCACCTAGTCGGTGCAGATGTAAATCAAATCACATCAATAACAACTACAACTATGTTGAATTTATTGTCTTTGAAAAGTTATCAACATGAGATGCCATATTTCTCGTATGACCATTGATAATATAAAATAAATCTGAAAAATGCGAGCATTATTCACGTGCCGTCTTAAATTGAGAATTTTATTTATTAAAATCTCTTTAAACTAAATTTTTTTAATTAATAAATATTTTTGTTTTTTACCTGTGCAGTTTGTAGAATACACGTATATTAGGGATATCTTATTTGTGTTACTTTAGCACCTTTTTTAGACTTTTATTTTTCATGAAATTTTAAATTAAAATTAAACATTTTTTTTGTTTATCCTGAAGATGCCAACGAATTATTGAATAATAATAAAAAACAATGTTTTAATATTTTTTATTAAATAAAGGCCTAGTGCTTAATAATAAATAATACTAAAAAAATTAAAATTGAACATTAAAGCACTCGTAAATTGAAGTTTACAATTTCTTATTCGTGAATGAGTTTTTCATTTAATTCCACGGCAGCGAAATGCTTGCTTCCCAAACCTAAATATTTGAATTTGCTTTCGGGAACAGCAATTTTAATTTTAATATTGTTACTTTAAATGAGTATAACGACCCTAGGTACTTATATAGTTGAAGGTAAAAAATAAATGATTTTTAAGCTACAATGATAACATTTTGAGTTCACCACGTGTTTGTACACTCAGGGCACAATTATAGCAATAACACAAGTTATTCCTAAATGTTTGTTTTTAGTGACCCCTTCAATTAAAAGTTTTTCAAAGAATCCAAACATTTTACTCCGGCAGAAAGTACAAAAATTTTAAAAAAATTCAAGTATTTATTTTTTTCTCTACTCATGCAGAACAAATCATTCTTATTCGTGTCTCATACAGTTTTGAACAGCTTCCCCCTTTCTGTTTTCTTATATTTTAATAAATAAAAATTCATTCTACTTTTACATACATGGCTTGATTTTCATTTTCTTATATAAATGTATTGCCAAAGTGTGTGGGTGTGTGTGTGTGTTTTTATATATATTTGTATACAAATATGGGTTGTTATGAACGTAAATCCGATTTAAATGCAAATAAATACAATTCATGTCGAAGCGAAAGTGCAGAACAATAAATTTATAAACGCTTGAATGAATGGTAGCCGGAGCTGTTTCAATTATTATTTGAAAAAGGCAATCGCACACACACACACTCACACACATATACATTATTACATAGAAACTCATCAATACTTGATATTTTTAATATCTGTTTATATTCAAGGATATGCTTTCATATAAATATTTGCGTTGAATTCACCATCACAGCAAAGAAAATAATAATAAAAATTATTACAAAAATATAATACGCAATAAAGAAATAATTCATTAAAACTTTTAATATTTTATTAAAAATAATACAATAAAAACTTAATATATCTCTGAAAAAATGTTAAACTGCTTTAGAGACTTAAGCAAAAATGGCTTGTGTGAAATTTCTACTCACAAAAAGCATTTTACACAGGTTAATCTTATTCGAGTGGTGTCGACTTTTTTTATGTTTTTTTTTTTCTTAAATCTAAAACTGTCTACTTGAAAAGTGAAAAATAGGCATAAATTAAAGAAAAAAGTTGTTAAAGTCCTTGGTCATAGTTTACTTCGTTAAATAGGTGCCCCTGTAGGCTTGTAGGTAGAGTTCTAGCTTGTCAGTATGGGGGTTGTGGGTTCAATTCCCAACGAAGACGGTTTTTTTCACTATAAAAATAAAAATTGACTGTCGGTGGAGCTGCTCAGTGATGAAGGCACATCGATGAGAGCACATCCTTTTGTAGTTGATTGGCCAGTGAATCGCACTACGCATTACAGGGAAAATTCGTTTTTCAACAGAACAGTCCGTATGTGGAATAAGATCCCTCCGGAGGTCTTTCCTGTCACTTTAAATCTGAGAAAGTTCAAATCGAATGTCCACAGACACTACTCCCTCTTTCCTTCTTCCCGTAACCTAATTTCCTAGTTCCCCTGAGTGCTGGTCCTATAAAAAAAAAAAAATCAAGGACACTGGTCGCTTTGCTGTCTTATACCTGTTTTATCTCCTGTCTACCGCTTCCTAAAGAATGTAGCACGGTACTTGACTAAATAGGTTTTGTTGCCTGAAGTGCTACTTCTCTTTAAAGAAAATAATAATGGATAAATATATGAATTGAAGGTTAAGTGATCGACATATTCGAAAAAGAAGATTTTAGTTTTGCAAAGATTATCAGTGTATGAAAAGGTTGCCAGTGAAAGAATCGATCACAATCAAAAGTAAAGAATGGATGCTATATTGAAGATATTTAGCTACGAAACTGCAGCTTTTACTTCTTGGGTTTGTTTGAGTATCAGTACATAAAAAACTTCCACTTTCTTAAAATGACGATTTTCCATTGAAATGTGTTTCTAACTAATAATTTAGAAAGGCAATGATGTTGTATTTCATATTTGTTTCATATAAAATTTTCTAATTTCTTTTTGTACTCATTATACATTCTTGTTAATATATATTTTATTTATATTCTCCTCAAAAGAGCCAAGTTGTTTAATATTTTTAAGAAATTAAATCTTAATCTTTTAAACGGTCCTTAAATTAAAACGAATTTATTTTTTTCTCGATATTTCGCTTTTCTGTGGAAAGCTTCTTCAGGTAATTAATTTTTATATTTTTCAAAAACAAAAATTGTAATTATAATTTATTTTTTTCTCGATATTTCGCTTTCGATAATTATAATTTTTGTTTTTGAAAAATATAAAAAATAATTTCCTGAAAAAGCTTTCCACAGGAAAGCGAAATTTTGAGAAAAAAATAAATTCGTTTTAATTTAAGGACCGTTTAAAAGATTAAGATTAAGATTTAATAGAAATAAAAAAAGGTCGAATAAAACTGAAAATAATTTTTAAAAAATATTTTTCAAAAATATAAATTTTAATTGTCTATCAATTGTACGTCACACAACCTATGCCGTAGTGAAAATATAAGTATTTTAAATTTTTTTCCAGTGTTTAAATATAACTAATCAAAAATAGACGAATAAAAGTTCAACCACGTCATTTTACCATTTTTATTTTAATATTTTTATAACATTCTATTATTGAATGCTGCTTCAAAATACTACGATTTTTTAATACATTAAATTGAAAAAATATTAAAATCAGTTTAGAATTGATTTAGTTCTGCAGACGCAAACGTAAATCATTACAAAAGAAGTGATAAGCTTTTTTTGAAGTATTTTTTAAGATACTCTTTCTTTGTAACGAATGAAATACTAGATCGAAATAAAAAGAATTAAAATCAAATCAAAATCAAATAATTTTTAATTGAAACTTAAAAATGGATTAAAAACTATATTTATTTTATAAACTTACTTACTCAAAAAGCCCTTGTATATAAATTATGACATATAAAAAAAAAAACCATCAAATCTTTTTTTTAAAAGATCATATTTTTATACCTCAATATCGTGTAGTTCAGATTTGATTGGAAACATGACTTTGGATCTGCTAATATGCACCAAACATAATTTATGAATATGAATCAGTATGAAAAGTATTTTTAAAAAATTCTTGTATTTGATACAAAAATCCTCATAAGGTGTTTAAATTAAAACTTGAAATTCAGTTCTTGAATGGAATCTGAATTTAATTTAACTGGAAATAAAATTTTATAATAAAATTTTATAATAAAATGTTATTTATGTTATATTGAAAATTTAAAGAGAAATTAAACACCCGTTACAACTAAAAAAAAAACAAAAAAAAAAAATATATATATATACATATATATTACATATCGTCCATACACTACTTCAAAATATTCGCTTCTCCTCTTTTTGCTTTTCCTCACTCATAATTTATGTAAAAATAAAAATAGTTTTTGCATTTTGTATTGTATGACATTTAATGAACAATGAACAGTGGTTTTATTGTTTAGCACTGTTTATTTCCTTCCTTAAGTTGTTTTCACTTGGCTCTTTGTTTAAGTTTTTCCTTTCGCATAGTAACGTTTCAGTTAATAATAATTGTATTGGCATAAATTTATACTCTGCTCGTTTTATATGTTCTGTTCATTTAATACTTGTGTCTATGTGGGTGTGTGTGTGTTTCTGTAGATGTGTATTTTATTTATTTGTTTCAATATTCCTAAATATCATGCTTAAATAAACATTAACAAAAGCCTATTTCATCATTATTATTGAAGTCAAAGATACTTCCCGAAACAAATGTCAGAGAAGAAAGGAAACTTATGTTAAAAACCAAATATGAAATAAAACAGAGAACAAAGAAAAAAAAATAAAATAATAAAACTAAGTGTATGTTGAATAGCTAGTTATAATCTTTTTTTTTTTTTTGGTAGGATTACAAACCCAAATTTTACTGGGGGAATTATAACTTGTCACATTACTCTACCCATGTTATCTACTATTTGACCAACTGACAGTTTTGTATTGCTTTACTTTAGTCAACTTGTTATGCTATTTTTCATATTTTTTGATTGTTTTTTTTTTATTCATTTCTGTTATTTTTAAAGTTAAGAATAGTTATTGTTAAATCATAATTTTGTAATTATACATTCTTTAAATGCTTGAATTTAAATGTTTCATTTAACAACTTGTTGGAATACATGAAATTTGATTTTTTTTATAGACTCACTATTTACTTCGTTCAGTTCAATCAACCACTCTGTGTATTGACGGCAATTAAAATGATCAGTAGGCCTCAGCTCTCGAATCAATTGAGCCTTATAAGAATGTAAATTCAAATCTATATTTAAGATTCGCATCACTGACGTTCGTGAGATGTCCAATTATTAGCACGATGACGAGTTGAGGTTGGCAGCTTCTGTGAACAATTTATTGTTTTGCTTTCCCCAAAATGAACTGGGCGCGTTTTTTTATTTCATCAGTCTTGGCTTACTGAAATTCTTCCATAATTTTCCCGATCGTGCATCACAAGATCTACAAAGTGCAAGCATTGCATTTTGATTTAAACGCCCGTTTTAATAAGAAGCTTTAATAATCGGAAAGCGCTCTTTAATTGTATACCTCTCCAGGGTTGAATTTGTCACTCACTGAAACAAAGAAATATCGAATTAAGTTCGACAAAAACTTGACGTTTAAGTGTAATTAACAATTAACTAACAATTAACATCGTGAATTATCAACCACGCGAAATGATTTCATATATGAAATCTGTTTTGAAACTGATTGGCTTATATACACCCATATATAAACATTTTTATATTTTGATTTATATAGCGACACTTTATATGGGGTCTTATAAATTACCCCATGGAGCCATATTATCATTTATTACTCACATACTAAAATATGTAACTACTTGCCGCTGGGAAGTTTTTCACATTTTGCAAATTTAACAAATTACAAATTATAACGCGGCTTGACAATGATGTTTTCATATCGAAAGCGCTTGCCATTAAATTCAAGAGAACAACAGCCAGATAAGACGGGAAATAACAACAGTATTAATATATAAGTTTATTGGATCCTAGAATGGGAATGTTAGTACAATTTTAATTTTTAATGCAACCAGAAGATATAAATTTCCACGCTACTTAATTTCCACACTAATTTAATTCAATTAAAAAATGTCCTAGTTTATGATTTATTATTTTAAAGGGGTTTTTTTTTGTTATTAATTGCTAATGACATAAGTATTTACCAAAAAAAGATTACAATTGCAAAATTTAATTTTAAGTTAATGTTTCATAAAGCCTTATTTGGCACACGTGTCTCTGGTAAAATATTTGTTAGCTCTGGTTAAATTACAAAGGGCAAGAAATGCGAAGGTATGTGGTATGTTGTAGTTTAAGCATCTAAGAATAGTGGAGATAATCAGCAGCTGGATACTTTGGGCCTTTTTGTTCACTCAACTCCTCGTGAAAGAGGTGTGTATAAAAATTATTTAAAATTTCTCTGAAAAATGTTAAGCGCTATATTTAATTAATAATACGAAAATGGTATCAGACTTATAAAACAAGAATGAGAATAAATGCAGATTTGAATCACCCAAGTAGTTTTCCGTAACGCATATAGCCTGTTAAATTTTAAATTTATCGTTTGTAATATAATAAAATCACGCTTTATATGAAAACACTTTTTATTTTATTTTCTTATTACTATATTTAACAATTTATGTCGTATACATTACATTACCTCATTCATTTCTTCAACCCCAAAGAAATCCACGTCCATAATAATCAATAAATGATATTTTCTTCAATATTAAATTATATGCAAAGGCATTAATTAATTAGTCTTATTTGTACATTTTTTTACACAAAAAAAGGTTCGAATTTTTTTTACCCTATTTGCTCCATTTTTTTTATATTTTAAGTACCACATATTGTATTGTATATTCTATTTTTCTACAACTGAAATAAAAAGAAATTTCTTATTTCTTACATTAATTGAAAGGAAAGAAGAAAAATTATAATTAAAAATAAATTCAAGTAACATAACACTTGACATTTTTTTTATTTTCGTTATTATACGATGTTTTCTTTTGTTCGAGAAGGATGTAAACAAAATTTGTACAAGATTTTAATTAAATAGAATAAAATTTTTTGTTTTATTACTTTCGCAAAGTAAATAGCGAAATATTAACAAATAAAGAGTAAATTCTATTAATACATTAACCTCGATTTTAAAGAATTTATTTAAAACTCTTAATTTTTATAAATTATTTTGTATGCTTTATATGGAATATCTCATTTCCAAACTTTCGATAAATATTTCTTGTGGTTATAAATTTCAATAACGCATCGTTAAATTGAATATTTCAATTAAAAATCCCCGCCTTAGGTAAAACAAAGTTTTATGCAACGTTTTTCCTGTCCGACCCTATAGGTAATTTAATATTACCGAAAAAAATAATACCTTAATATTAAATATATTCTTTCAAAAGTCGAACTTTTAATAGTTTTAAAATATGGCTTTATCTTGATGCTATACTTCACTGTACAGGCTGTCAAATAATTTGAGAGTTCCCAATAGCATGAAATATGAAAGACCAGCATATTTAAAAGTACAAATTAAAATAAATAATAAAAAAACTATAATAAAGACAACTTCATTATACTCTAGCTAGAGGAGCAATATTTTCAAAATCTCCATCTTGTTGGTTAAGAACGTATAAGGGAAAAATCAACTCTCAGATTACAAATAATTTAAAAATAAGCATTTCCATGAAAATATCCTTCACTATGCTTTAGCTGAAAAAGTTTAACGATATTTTTAATCGTAACACAAGTGCAAACCGAACGTGTTTCTCTAACAAAAGTATAACTACTAACTATAAAATCCTCGATGCTTTTATTTCTATGAAAACAGTTAAAATAGAAGCGTGACTTGTGTTCTTAAAATAGTTTAAAAGAATAATTTTTTGTTCACTGCAAATAATTTATACTTAAAAAACTTATAAAAACATTAATCATTAATCAAATAAATTGCACCCACTGTGAATTGATGGCATGAATTAAAATTGTTTTGTTTACATGATTTTTGACATTTCATAATGTCTTTATAATTTTGTTCCTGCTGTTATCCCATTTTAAAATTTATTTTTAGAAAAACAAAAAAAAAACCGAAAATTGTTTTAGATTTATAGACTACAAAAAATATTTGAAATTAGTTTTCAAATAAATAAATTCTATACCTAAAATTATACCTGAAGGTGACCACAAAGCAACATTATTTTCTTGAAAATTTTAATAGTTAAAAAATTTTTAAAGAGTGTTGGTAATGACATTTTTCATATAAACACACATTTGTGATCACCTACATATTTTATAGCGAGCAATATTCGAAAGCATCGTCTTACTCACTACATGAAAATGTTATTGAATATCTTTGATATTTTATATCCAATAAGCAGAAACCCCTCGCCCCCGCCCTTCTCTCCCGGGGGCACAATGAAATGTTTTGACGGAATCTCACCATCACTATATGTGTCAACGGGGGTAAAAGGGTGCCCAGTCCCCTTCCAGCCTAGCAGAAGCCAACTGGACAATTTCACTTTATTACCACGGGAATTAGTAAAGCCCCAAAGTCAGCTATTTGTCTTTTTAGCCTTTAGACTGTTTTCTGACTGATTATTGAGGTTGGTTCTTTGGGAGTATCGTGCTGGTTGTGGTTTCGAAGCCCTCGTTTAAGTTGTGTGGGTCGGATCATTCACAATGAAACACAGTGAATGGTTCAGGTCCAGTGAGCATGAATGCGATTGTGCTCTTAAATTTTATTATGCTTCATGCGTTGTAGACCAGGAGTTCGATAGTCTCCAACTCTTCAGCAAGGAGTGAGTGGCTGCGGCCTGCTCCGAGCTCTTGAAGTTCCAACTAAGAGTGACTGGAGGATATCCGTATCTGAAGGTTTCCTAGGGCGACGATGACGCTACATTTCATCCACAGTGGTATGATCCACCGTCAGGTTATGGCTTACACAGCTAGGTACTGACGTAAATCTTATCATAAAAAAGGCTTTAGTTCAAGAATGCTGTTGAATGTGTGAATGGAGTGATTTCACAAAACGAAACCCTTTAGACGGAAATGTTATTTTGTAATTTTCTGTAATACCTTAAAACATTAGCTTATGGATGTACTTGGTAAATTTTATGTAGGCATTGCTTTAACATTTTAAAATAACTGACTGCACTTGCTGTTTTGATATGACAATTATGGAGTCAAACGAACATTTTTGGCATTTTAGAAAGCCGTGTAAAGTGTATGTACCACAAAAAACTGGACCCTTAAAATAAAGTGGTTCATGTGTCTTTACATCAGATAGGGCGTTAGCAACACGTTTGCGTTTATTCTGCAATGCAAACACATGCTCTAGATATGACACTTACCAAAAATTATTTAGGTAAATTTTAGAAAATGAAAATTTCAATTTCTAGCCTTTTGCACTAGTGGTTTATTGGAGTTCTCATTATATTCCATTCATTTTGGATTAATCCAGAGTTTCCTGAACAAAATCTGTATAAAAACAACTAACGAGTTATAGAAGTTAGAGTTAGATTTCCTTATGGTCATGCTCTCTCTATAGAAAACCATTGTGCAGTCATTTTTCATTGAAAGAAAATAAACAGTTTGAAGGGAACTGCACGATGAAGACTCACAGATTTGTTAATTAATAATTTTACACTTGGATTTATAGTTATAACTTATTAAATTACCTTCATCTTAACCAACTATTTTTTTCGGCATTTTTTAATAAAATAATTTTATGGCAGTTTATTAAATCGTTTATTAATTTCCTTAATATCGTAAAAAGTAACATTTATTAAATTTTAACTTAAATATTTAAGGAAAACAGAGTAGCAAGTAATATTTACCTTTAATTATTAATTATTTAAATTTATATTATCGTTTCGTTACTTATAAAATATTTAACAGCAACAGCATTATTTGTATTTAAATATACATTCGCTTAAAAATGTATATTATCAAGCAGTTTTTAAATCCTCTTACTTCTTTTTTTGAAAAGCACTAATAAAAGTACTAATTCCGATTTATAATAAATTTTCAATGAATTGCAGGGTATAAGAAATTATGAAAACATGAAAGGAAAATATATATTTATTACAATATTTAAAAACAAACACACCGATGATACATAGTTGACTTTTTCAACATTGTTGCCTTTAATATTTGTATTAAAATGTACAAAAATCAATTTTTTTTTAAATAACAATCCAAAAGAGCCTAGTTATTCAGTTATACACCTACATACTATGTATATCTCTATTATATACAATCTAAGCATGAACGCCTTAAGAGTCCCAAGCTGACTAAAACAAAAATACAAAAAAAAAAATTAAATAAACATTTTTATTATTAAACACATGTGAAAATAAAACAAATGCCAAATAATCTCCCTCCCCCTTCTCCGAAAATAGTCTATGCTATTAAATAGAAACATGATAATTTGTACAAATAAGTGTTGATGTGCCTGAAAATGTTACTGCATATATTATATATGTATGTGTGGGGAAAAAAAGAAATTCTTATACAAACATATTGTTATGCTGATATAAAATTTACATAAAAATATAACTTTTGTTTTTTTTTTGTATTGTTAATAACACATTTTCATATAAATAATAAAGAAAAAAGAATTAATAAAAATCTAAGAGGTGTTTTATTTCGAGCTGTAAATCTAATTTTACAAAATGGCAAAACAAAATTAAGTGATAAAGTAATTGGTTGGGTGCTTTTTTTAAAGTTAATCTTGAAATCTAAACAAGACTAGCCAAGTGGCACCGGTACCATTTTATGAAAAAAAACTTTTTCTCTCATGGTTCTCACTCTAGTTGGAATAGCATGTTTATATAAATACGACAGTAGCGTAAACACTTACTGATAAAGCATCCAACTATGTACATCAGAAAGGTCTTAGGCAAGGCATAGGTACATTTGTAGTTGTTTTGTTTAAGTTTCATGCAATTATTAGTCGAAAACTGAGTGATCAAGTATCGGTACCGGTAACTTTCCTATGCTCGCACGTTTGAATGAATGTATACTGGAAAAGCTGATGGTTAAAAAAATAATTATAAAACTTTTTATTGGTAAGTAATGGTTACAGTGACGTATTATTTCCCAGATGTGCTTAAGTTCATTATTAACTGTGACTAAATTTGTAAAAGAGCATGAAAAGTTAGTTACGTATTTCATTCTTCTTATATCTAATCTATACTATTCACTTTAAAATGAATCGCAAATAATGTTTAACTAAAGTCTAACTAAAAAAATTAATTATCCTATAAAAAGTTTAATAAATAGCATACATTTACAGTTTCTAAATTTAATTAACACATTTTCTAGGAGGACATCATACTGAGCTGAAATCTTTAAAGAAATTAGTTTAAGGCATATTAATGTTGAAGTTATTATAACGCTGGAAAGCTCTCAGCAGACAGCTGCATACTTTGATCACTTTTATGCCACGAAGACGACATCAACACTGTTTCTTCATTTGGTAGGATCAGTACTGCTATTATGAATAGTATTTTAAATAAGACATTTTTTCAAAATCTCTCCATATCGGAGAATTTAACCACCCCCGTGGGCACATTTATATGTCTTCATGGATTCTCACCATCATTATATGTGTCACCGGGAGAAAAAGGGAGCCCAGTTCCCTGGAGGATAGCAGGGAGTAAACTGGAAACTCCACGTTATTTCCACGGGAATCAGTAAGCCCTACAGTTCAGTTTTTTGGCTTTTTAGCGTTTAAGCTGTTTTCTGTCTAATTATTGAGGTTGATCATTCTGGAGCATCGTGGTGGTTGTGGTTTCGCGGCCCTCATGAATTTGATTAAGGGGCCAGGATCATCTCACCTCTGGACCAGGAGGTAGGTATCGACTTAAATCTTACCACGCATATCAGAGAAGTCTCTTCGCAATTTCGTCATAGCTGTATTATAGGCTAAACCTTCTCATTAAAAATCATTTCTTTACGGTTTATTTATATTATTCATTTTATACAATTCAAGAGTCATTAAGTTGCATCAAAATATTTTTGCCTCAATTTATGTCAGCCTTGTAATACATGATTTCATTCTGAACGCTTTAAATTAAAATACACTGCTGCAACTGGAAATTAATAATTGCCAATACAACTCTCTATAATCGATTCAGACTTAGTGAAAAAATGTTAAAAATTATATTAAACGGTGGAAAATTGTTAATGTATGATACTCCAGTGCTCAAGTGCACTTTATTTAATTTTAGAATTTTTTTAATATCTTGTTAAAAAGCACATACCTTGTGCAAAAAATCAACAAACAAAATAATACACAGACATAAAATAATCAAAGAACCATATAATGATATAATCAGTAAATTATGATTATGATTTGCAGCAAGTGGAGCAGAGCAATGACCATTGTAGGTTAAAGAGAGAATCAAAATTAGAACTAGCTTACTAGTAACAAGCTTTAAATTTCATTTTAGTTTCACTGCCATCACTTCTTAATAAAATTCTTTAACACATTTACTTTATTCCGTTCTTAAACATATTTTTTCTTTCCGTGTAGTTTTTTTTTGCCAGTAATGAATAAATGCAAACATTTACACACACATACACACACAAATCTCAAACAAAAAAAAAATAGAATATAAAAATAATTTGCAGGCATACATAAATTTATTCATACATGAATTTTAAATTTTTATTACAGAAAACACTTTAACACCTACTTAAACAACAAATCTAAACTCATATTCAAAATTACATATTTTCATACGCTTGACAATATCTGTTCAGTAAATAAGAGTTTTTTTTTTTTTAATTAATTGTTTATTTAATCGACACCAATTTATCTATTCGTATAAGAGAAACAATTGACATTTATGCTGATGCTTGAATTTATTTAAGGCATTTTAAGAATATCTATGTTTCAGGTAAAGAGAGTCTATGTGTAGAAGCGAAAATGTCTAAGTCATGAACTGACGCAATTAGCTGAAAATGAAAAATTAAATTAAAGGGTGTTTTTTATAAAGGTATTGAATTTTGTAATGGAATAAAATAGAGATGAATATTTTAAATTGACTTAAAATTTCCTTTTTTTGATAGATAATTTTCTGGAATCAAAATTTAAATAGGACTTCTGACCAATGACTACCATGGTCCTCTCGAAAGGATTCTAATCTATAGATTCAATTTTCGATGAAATTTTCCAATGTTTGTTGGTCATATATCGGAAATAACTCACCGAATGTTATCCTCCAAGTACTCAATCGTTTCGCACTTATCGGGATAGACCAGCTACCTTATATATTCCCACAGAAAACATTCCAGCAGTGTTAAAGAGTGCAATTTTGGATACCAACTGATAGCTCCTAAATGTGAAAGAATGCGGTTACCAAACGTTTCTTTCAATAAATAATTTTTGGCATAAACTGTGTAACAGTTCCTGCCATCCTGGTTATTCAATTGAAAAATCAAAAAGATATTAATCATGGCTCATTGACTATAATGTTCTGACCAGCATCGTTTTTAAGTAGAAGTACCAACCAATGATTCCAACATCCTATAAAGCACACCAAACAGACGTAACGGTGTTTTACCATATACACCACCGACTGAGGCAGTTTTGTTTACCGACATAATCAAAACAAAAGTAAGTTTCATGGCTAAACAAAATTGGCTTATGAAAATTATGATCAAAAGCAATTTTATTTTGGCCTCAATTTACACAATTTGGAAGCTTTGTTTCAGCATCAGTCTAAATTAAAAATTAATCACTTTACAGCTGATAGCATCTAGTTGAGAAAAAGTTGCCAACTTAAATTTCCATACCTCCATAAAAATAAATACCCAATACTTAATAAATCTGTGCTTTCAGTTTTCCTTTATTGTAAACAGTTACAATAAAACTGTCACATAGAAAATTTCATCGTAACTCGACAACGGGCTTTTCAATTTCGAAACGAAAACACAATAAATAATAATAATAAAAATTATTGAAGCATAACAAAAGTTTTGTGTAAAATTTATTAATTCTTTAAAAAAAAAAATTTTTAAATTTTTAAATAATTCAAAATGCTTTAAATAAGCCGGCTTTGTTTCATCTACAAGGGCAAAAAGAAATTTAAAATCCCATATTTTTCATTTATCCGAAATTCTGAAATATTGAAAGCAGATTTAAAATAAGTGGATTAGATTTTTCATGTTAATTTAATTTCGAACAGTGAGCATTTCTCTTCAAATCAGTATGATCGCACTAGAGTTTAAAAGCTATTCTGCACTAAATAACAAAACACACAAACGTATGTGTGAGGATTTCTTAGCAGGGCAGTATTATCGGACCAGATGTTAAAAGCCATTCTGTTCACAAATGAATATGTCTTTTGTTGTGACTTTATCTTTTAGACGTCCTCTATAGTTAACGGCAGGTTCGTTTAAAAGAAATTATGCCTCGTTTTGCTAACTGTGCGAATTACAATTTTCGCCAATTCTTCTCATTTAAAAATAAATTTTTGAAACGAGTAATAAACAAAATCCACAGTTTTATAATTTTAATAAATAGTCAATTTGGTCGAACGATAAATAGATTTTAGTGATTTGAGTTCTTAATTGATAAACATTGTGGGCTTAAAATGTCTTTACTTAATTATGTATCAACTGTCGTACGATATGTCCCTCCCGGGGGCACATTTATCGGTCTTTATAGAACTTCGACTATCTAGACCTGTGCTGCTGGGTATAAGGGAGCCCAGTCCCCTGAAGTCAGCAGGGGTACAATTGGTACAATGGGTACAGTGTTATTTCCACGGGAATCAGTGGCCCTCAGAGTTTCCGCTATTTGTCTCTTTAGGCATTTAGCTGTTTCTCTGACTGATTACTGAGGTTGGCCCTTTGGGAGTATCGTGTTGGTTGTGGTTTCGGGGTCCCATAACAGGTCTGTTTTTAATGGTGGCCAGGATCATTTCACTTTTAATAACACCTAGTCATGTCATGTGTTCTGGACAGGAGTTGGATAGTCTCCAGCTGTTTAGCAAGAAGTAGTGGTTTGCAGCCCTGCTATGGAATCATTGAAATTGCTACTAGGAAGGACCTGTTGCTAGAATTAGACTTCGGCCTCCTAGGGCGTGAGTGGCGCTGCTTTTCACTCACAGTGGTATGACCACCATCTGATTAAGGCTCACTGCCAGGTGCAGATGTAAATCTTATTACGTAATGTCGTACGATATATTTTCAAAGTAAAATTAACTCGCACTTTGTATGTAGATGCTACATTTATATAGTTCGATTACTCCGATTTGATGATTTTAAATAAACACAATCGCTCTCTCATAATATTTGCACTTTACTGTTAATTTACAATATGCCGATAGATAAAATATAGTGGCGAAAGATCCTCAGAATTTTATGACCAAAAATTTCAGTTCGTTTAGCTCGTTTATCTTCTCAATAAAGCAGCATTTTTCGTTTATTATTTTTTTTTTGCTCATGCGAGTATACAGCAAGTTGCATTTATTTACCTGTCACCTTAAAATGTAACAAAATATTTGCGAAAATGTTTGTTATTTTTCATAAAAATAAAGATGGAGTAAAAACTAAAGATAGACAGGGTATTAAAAAGACATACTGCTGACACTTTACAATTACCTTTACACTATGTAACGTTCATCTACACATACACATTAATATAAATTCATATACATATAAATAACATAGCTACATATGCATGCTTGCATAGATAAGTTCGGTAGTGTGTGCAATATGTTGCAAGGGTTGGCTGTGTCAGAATGTATTTTATTATAAATGTGCAATTTTAAGAAATGTTTGGCGTTAAAGCGCTTTCATATAGTAGAGTATGTTCATTTATATTAGCAAGCATTATTTTACGTGTGAATGTGTGTAATTTTGTCTTTGAGCAAAGTGCTTTTATTGTCTTGTTGTTTATGTATGCATGTATGTATGTATATGCATATTTATATCCATGTGTTTTAGTAAATGTGTCAACATTTTTTTCACCTTCTATCATAATTTTTCTGCACACCGTGTCATAGTCTGCGCACATTCACGTTTGTATTTTTCGGTGGTTTTGTGGGTTATAAAAATATCTAAAGTAGCTAAAAGCACAAGCCGTTAAAGTGATGTATGTCTAAGTTAATGTTTTTGCATAATTTTTGTCATAAACACACCAGTACAGGTGAAAAACCCAATGAAAATATTCTTTTATAAAAATGTGAAATGAATCGAATTTTTGTTAAAAGTAAATAACCGGTGAAATGGGTATATTGAATATAAATCGCTAAATACGCTATTTAGTAAAAAAACCGGTTATAAACTTATTGAACACACACACACATACACAAATTGCGCACTGAAAATATAGAGCAATGGAAAAATGAAAATTTCTCGAGCTATTGATTAAACAAACGAGAAGTCATGGGGAGTGTTACTTATGCTCAATACGGCAATAATCAGTACCACTGCTCTCATCTCTTATATACCTCTCTGTGTTATCTGCAATTCAGCTGTTCCCTTTTTTAAGTAAATGAAAAGTTGAGTGCTGAATAATTTTTCAAAGTCGACTATGTTCAGTATGTAACAGGGAATTTTTCTATTATATTTCTCCATAAAAAGTTTTTGGGGACACGAAACGTCTCAGTATTAGCTTCACTTCCAAAAAAAAAAATAACTCCAGTTTAATACAATTTTTCCCAAGTCTATATTCATTTAACATAAATTAATTCGCAGTTTTTCTAATATATCGAGTTAATACTGAATAAAATGCCATCTACCAGCAATAATTTGACAAAAGATCCTAAGGAAAGAAGCTACATGTTCATAAAATATTTCCCTCATTTTATTTAAAAAAATAACAACTTAATAAATGCTATAAAAAGTTTGTAAAGATAAATCGATTAAGCCACAATAAAACTAAATTTAATTTTTCACTGCACTATAATCATAAGAGTTTATAAACTGGCATTAGCAACTGCCACAAAGCACAAAAAAATTAATGAAAAGAAATAACAAAAAATGGAGTTATCTCACTTTCAACACGAAGATGGCATAAATATGTGCATGTCAGATATTCATAAAAAACTATTTGTTGCTGGGTTATGTTTTTTTATTAACATTAAAAAAAACACCATAAAATATTAAATTAAAAGAACTTATGTTCACCACTTATGACATCGTTGTAAGGTTGTCGCTCATAAAGTGATATTTTTTTTATATAACAGCAAGTAAATGAATATGTGTATGTATGTATGTATATGTACCTTAGTAGCTAAAATGTAAATTAGGGCACACGTTGCCAACTACAATGCATATAAACGCGAGCAAATGAAAATGATAAAAAGAACACTTGCTGCGAGTACTTATATTATCAATATTTCCGTGTTATATCAATGTATTTTGAAAATAATTTGAAATGTTGTTCAAAAGACCAAAAAATATAATAAAAAAAGGATAAAAGCCTTAAATTAGAAAAATAAAACAAACAAACAAAAAATGTAAGCAACAACAACATCAGTAGGAACTCAAAAACTTAAAAAAAGTGAAATTTATTAAAACTGAAGTTGGCAACAAAATTTTCAGTTTAAATTAAATTTATTTAGACATAAATTTATAACATAAGGTTTACAAATAAGTCCATAATGTAAATTTAAAAGGGCATATAGAAAGTTTTGTCAAATAAAATAAACAAAAATAAAACATGGATTTGATGGGAGACAAACAATATAAAATGAAAATTCAAAAATTAACTATTGGAAATTTTATAGTTTTGTTGACAACAAAAAAATTACTTTTCAGGCGTGAGAGCATGTTTTTGTCAAATGTTTTGAAAATTTTTTCAATGTGTTAATAATTTTTGTTTTCAAAAATAAAAAATTTTTTTCCTGAAGAAGCTTTCCATAGGAAAGCGAAATATCGAAAAGAAAAAAAATATATATTGTTAATTTAGTTTAAAAAGACCGTAAAAAAGAATTAGAGATATTTATTAGAAAATAATTAAGCAATAAAGTAAACTACTGGGTGTGCTGTTTACTAACTACGTGGCTTGCTAAGAAAACTTATGCGTGCAAGTCAACAACACATATCTAGTTACAAAGTGCGTAGAAATTTTATACATCCAAAACAACAACAATTAGATATGCTGTTTACTAACTGCGTAGTTATCTAAGAAAACTTATGTACATACACAAAAGAACAACAACTATCTTAAAATAAATTTCAAGAAGAAACTTTATCAGTATAAAAAAAAAAACAAAAATATAGACCGACATACAGGAGCCTATACAGTGAATGGGCAACATATAACAACAAAATGTGATACAAAGGAAGTATAAGGTTCTTAATTTTTGTAGACTTCTAGTGGACAGATATAAAAAGGCAGCGTCTGAGTGGATAGTTAGTTAGTTGAAAAATACAGCTGGTGAAGTAAAGACGTGCGTCTTATGTAGATTGTTCTTTGTGTAGTTAGAGTAAATAAACTTGGTGTTATTTATTTTGCAATAAAGAACTCACAACAAAACGTTTATATAAGGTATAAACGTAACAATATGTTGTTATATATTATATATATGCTTACATATTTACATTAACCTATCTTCATATTAAAACTTAAGTTTTTATTTCCAAATGTTTATTTTAGCTTACAACTGAAACTATCGAAAATAATTATTCCCCAATTTTAAAGAAAGCATAATTTATACTTATCTACGCACCTTAAAGTATAAAATTGAAATAAGCTATGAAAATCGAAACATTTCTTTTTGATCAATATGAATGTTTGTATGCAACATCGAATGCAAACATTCATTAATATACTTATGAAAACCATTTAACTGCTTTTAATGTTATTTCTTTAAAATGCTAAGCTCTCGAAAAATGTTTACTTAATTTTAGTTAATGAACCAATATTTTATATTTTGCAACAATTAAGAAATAAAGTTCGTTTCTATTCTTGGAATCATAAAACCCAAACAGTAGTTTTTTTTTTCAAACCAAAACCAAAAGTGTTAAGCTGGTTATGATTGGCCTTTTGGGGGATAACATTCGCCAGCTTATTGTCGAAATATAGCCACAACTAGGTCGGTATAGACGTATCGATCATGTTTTTTAATGAGTTCGATAAAGTGACTTAGTACAGTAAATTAGGCAAGAAATCAAGATTAAAACTAAATTAAAAAAAGTTTCAATTTAAAACAGAAAAATAAGTAATGAGGTCTGCGGTGCTTTTTAAGTGCTTTGAAATATATTGGTGAATTCCTTTATTATTAGTTCGTTTAAAACAGAAATTTCTAATAAGTCGTTATAACTATGACAAAAATTTTTCGATACCCTTCACTAGGCCAATCAATTACCCTTTATGCTCAGCTAAGAAAATTGCAAATCTGTGAAACCCATTTTTCAGTATTAAATACAGTAAAGATAAAGAAAGTTTTGGCCTTGTCAAATCAGTACAATAATATTTATTTAAAAATTTGAATCTGGAAAATCAAATTATTAGCAAAATTTCATTGAAAAATGAAAGGCGATGAGTAAATAAAATTTGATGACCTTAAAAAGAGTATGTGTAAACTGTCACATATTAGAACTCGTGGGTATTCGTGATAAAAAAGAATGAACAAATTGCAACGATATTGGATAATAAAAAAAAATATGATGAACTTTAAACAGGATATTGCCAATCATATTAGACAAATTATAAAAATATTCTTGGATATTTTTTCTTCTTTTGCATAAAATTTTATTTTATGATTTTTGATTTTTATATTTTTATTTAGACAATTTTTTGGACACACAGATTTTAGGTTAGTTTCTCTGTGAAGTAGTTCTGTGAAGAGTTTAGAAGGTGACATCTAAGTGGCCACTCACAATAATTAATACTGTTGAGTTAAATTATTTAATCGTGAGTGAAGGATATCAAATTTACTATCATATTTTGTTTTTTTTGTTTTGTTTAGACAGAACCAATACCATATTGCATTTTTCAAGTCTTCAAGTGTTTATTGATTAATCTCTTTTAGGATATATTTTTTTAAATACAATCATAAAATAATACTTTTAAATATAAGCAATTTTATTTTTCGTGCTTGATTCCTTTAAATAAATATTTCACGATATTCTCACTCATTCTCATTTATTACAACAATTTTAATTAAAAAATAAACATTTTATTATATTCTCATAAAACATTTATTCCAATAAAAATAAAAAATATTTGAAATGTATTACTGCGGGGGAGAGCACATCCATATTGCAATTTTACCCCAATAAAAAAGGAAAAAGCACGAAAAACAAAATTATATTGAAAATGATTCCGAATAATTATAAATTACTTATAATAATTTTAATTTTATGTGATTTTTTCAGCCCTAATAATTATGCCTGGGTAGTCACTATGAATAATAGACGCTGCTTCTGCGGATATATGTATACATAAGTGTGTCAGAGTTCCGAGGAGATGTTAGTTTATATATTTATTTCACCACTGACATGTTATTTGGGAGCACACCAGCCCTTAGAGAATTTTTATAAATCAAAATTTCGTTTGGTTCAATGCCAAATGAAGATTTCAGGTTTATAGTTTATCATAAATATTAAAAACAATCACTTTGATTATAATCAAGGTATAAGGCATGTTACAGACTCAACTTTGATTAAAGGAAAGAAACGACTTTTAAGTTTCAAAATGGAATTTGTTTTCTTTGAAATTTGGATTTTTCCGATTCCTATATTTACTTTAGTTTTGTATATCTGCCTCAATTGGTGAAATTCTAAGCGTCTTGTTGGAATAAATAAAATAGATACAATACTAAAAATGAAATATATCAAAATTAAAACTCTAACTAACTTTGTTCTTGCTTTTTAATTTACTTTAGTACTTATTTCTGCATACTACTCGTTTATATATTCTGCGTTATGTATGTATTAATGTTGAAACTGCAGACAAACATTGCTGAAGGCTATTTAATAAATGGATATCGATTTCTGACTAAATGCCTTTAAGAAAACAATTGCAAAAACATACAGTTTCACTTAATCTTATTCAAATACTCTTATGTCAAGTTACGTTTTCCTAACAAAACAAAAAGTTTATGTAACACAACAAAACCTGCTCATATTTACACTTAAGGCCAAAAGCAAAAGTTCTTTGTTGGGTTGAATAAAAAAACTTAAAATTTGGGATTTTTTTTAGATACTTCAATTTTCAAAAGCTTGGTTGTGCATGTTTGAGTAAAACTGCATACTTGAAAGCATTTGTGAACGTTTAAAAGAAATTTCTGTAATTTAAGTATTCACTATAAAAGCATTTATTCATTTATCTTCTCACAAGGAATAGCACTCTACTGCAATAAAATGTTCACAATTTTGAAAATAAAAACCCTGCATATACTCGTATTAAAAACAAAAGGATATTATGTCTCAAATAAAAAATCTCTACGCACAAGGAAATTTGTAAAGTTTCACTTTCGTAAGAAAAAATTTGTTAACAAAGAAATAAATACTCGTTTAAAATATGCTGCATTCGATTGAATAGAACAAATACATACGTAAAAGTAGGCCAATTTGGTAGGGAATATTTGTGATATACATATTAAGTTATTCTTTAGAGGTTAAAATAGATAAAATTTTTACTAAACAATTTTAGCCGAAAAATAACTACACTCTGAAAGGGTATTTTTAATTTTTTATTTTTTTGGGAAATAAGTTTTAAACAGAATGTGCATGTTTTTTATTAAAGTTAATTAGCTATTGTTGGGCATTTTATAGAATTTTAAGTTGGCAGCACTTTTTTATCTGGCAACTATTTTGTTAGTTTGGCATTTCAACATAAATAGATTGATATCTGAACATGTTTCTAAATTGTAATAAATGAACCTAAGCAGGATTGCCGTTGATAATGATTTTATTTGAATGCATATGTCTGTAAATAAAATTGCCATATTTTGAGTGATGGTATGTGGTTACACCGTTACACCCAGCAAAAATGACTGTTTGGTTCATTCCAGTAAAGAGCATTTTCTTTAAAAAATGCATCCTTGTTTTATTTAATTATGGTTATTTATTTAGTTTATAAATATTTTTTTTTCTGTAATTAAGAGCTATAACAAATGGGTATTTTTATTTTAATTCTGGGAATTACCTTTGCAAATGAATTTTATTGTAGAAAGTTTTTTCATAGTTATGGTAACATATTTAAACTTAAAATACAAACTTTGAGTAGCACTTGTTTAAACAGTAAGTTTTCTGCAAAGAGATTTTGTGTTTGGTTTTGGGAATTTTAATTTTTTTCAAAGACATTAATTTGAAACAAACTCTTATAGTGATATGTAAATATCACTTAAATAATTCCATAAAAATAGAAATAAAATCAAACAATCAATAAAATAAAAATTATAATAATTTTTTCCGTTTTGTAGGATGAGAAAACAATTTTGGAATTTTATGCCATTTGAAAGAAGGCCTGCTATAAAGGGTGTAATTTATATTCTTAAAATATTTATAGTTTTTTTAAACTATCTTTTTTTATTTATCTTTAATAAATATCTTTTTTATTTTTAACGATCTTTTTTATATATTTTTTCTTCTCGATATTTCGCTTTCCTTTGGGAAGCTTCTTCAGGAAAAAATTTTATATTTTTTATTTTTATAAAATTTTTTCCTGAAGAAGCTTTCCAAAGGAAAGCGAAATATTGAGAAGAAAAAATATATAAAAAAGATCGTTAAAAAGAAAAAAGATATTTATTAAAGATATTCTTAAAATATTAAATTTTAAATAAGTAATTTATAATTATTCGGAATCATTATCAATATAAGCAGCAATTTGATTCGTGCTTGATTCCTTTTCAAATAAATATTAAGTGATATTCTCACAAAATATTTATTACAAAACAATTTTCATTAAAAATGAACATTTTATGATATTCTCATAAAACATTCTTTCAAATAAAAATATTTGAAATGTTTTGTAATGGGGGAGAGCACATCCATATTGCAATTTCACTTTCGCTCGCAAAGCTCATCAGTGAATTTTACCCCAATATTGCATAGAAAAACCTAAGAGTCTTATATCCAAAGCCAAACTGATTTTATGAGAATTTTTTCATAAAATCAACATAGCACAGACAGCAAGACTCAAAGACACTTCCATACAAACACTACAAAACATTTCAAAACAACAAAAACATTGTTTATTTTCAATTTCTACATAAGGGTTGCCATTGGAAACCATTCATATGTAATTTGAAAGTTTAGAAAATAAAAAATGTTTGTAATTAATATTACAAAATTCTAAAAAAGCAACTGGCACATGCAATGGAAATAAGTAATTTATAATTATTCGGAATCATTATCAATATAAGCAGCAATTTTATTCGTGCTTGGATGTAATAAATATTTTGTGAGAATATCACTTAATATTTATTTGAAAAGGAATCAAGCACGAATAAAATTGCTGCTTATATTAAATTTTAAAGAATTTTCTAAAATTTCATATAGATAATAAAATTCTTATATTTTTAGAAATCGTGGTGATTTTCCTTTATTGCAATAATCAGCTCAACAGTGGCTAAATTTGACTTAGATAGCAGCGAAGAATAAAAATAACAGATGCTGTTTCCTTTTCTTGTTCTTTAAAAGTTAATATAAACATTTTTAAATAATTTTTCTTTCGTAATAGCTTAAGAAATCTAACTATACAAGCCGATTTAGCCAATATAGTTCTAAAATAATTTGACTAACAATTTCAAAAGTCAGAAATACTAATATAAAAATTTTATTCCATTTTTCTTGTAAATCATTTTAATAATTCAGGTAGTAAAAAAATTCATAAATAATTCATGGGCATTTTGTAGTATTTATTGATAAAAACAATAATTATTACAGATTTTAAAAATATTTTATTTACTTAATTTAATGGCTACTTAATATCGTTATGGTGTATCCTTAAGGTGATACGTATGAAATTCGATTTTATTTACAAAAGCAGCGACTTTATTTTATTTTTACTTCTGCTTATAAACGAATGCATATTCCTTTTTTATGTTTTTTTTACAATTTTTCTGTTACCTTTTACACTATTTTAAGCCGAAATGTACGTATTCAGTGGTATATAAAAAAAAGTTCAATAAGGACTTCCAAGAATCAATATAAAATAAAAAAATATTTTCGCAATTTTTTTAAAGATATTTCAGACAAGTTGCTATGGCAAGCTACAACATCGTCGTTAATCACTACAATCATAGCAGCTTTTGCTCCATCTTTCTTCGTTTACAAATTAAAAGCTATTCCTTATGTGAAGATTCAGTCAATACTCAGATATCTATAAGCTGTTAAGGAAATATTGAAGTCTTTTATTAGCGTTAATGTAAATACTGAAATTGTCTACAATTTTACACATGTTAAATGTGGTTGTGATGGTGATGGGTAAACTAGTTCTTATATTTGCGTATATTAACCTAAGACAGACTTACAAAAAGAAATTAATTTTTTAAGTAAATAGTTTTTGTAGTACATGACTGCGCCACAACATTACTTCGGCCAAAGTTTTGCTAATAGGAGCTTATTGAAATAAAATAAGCATAAGGGAAAGAAATAACTTTACTGCATATTTTTAATTTATCCACAGTTTTTTTTGGAGAATCTGCAACATTAAATAATTTAAAATTCGAATAATGTGCCTTCGTAACTAAAGCATAGCAACATTCAAAATTTTTTATTGTCACTGCTGCAACAACTGTAGAACTATTAAACAGTTGTTGCATGTCGACATGCCATTATAGAACTGCACTTCTGGTGCATTGTGTCATCTACAAAATAATATCATAGTTAAAATACAATATAAAATAAAACAAAGTGAATAAGAAAATGTAAAAAACTGACAATGGCAACATGTGAACCAATAAATAAGATCCCAATCAACATCATTCATTTCCTTTACTTGTGCAATGAATTTTGCGAAAAAGTCTTTTAATACGTTGGAATATGAAATCAAGAAAAAAATGCAATAGTCATGTACGTAATGTAAATAAATAATCAGGGAGTCGTTAAATAAATTTTTTTTTGAGGCAAAACTTGTTTTTAATGGCGATTTCTATAACTGTTGAACTCAACTCATCAGCGAAACTTTAACCAAACTTTGGTTAAAAAAGGCATAAAAAGTGCATAATGGTAAAGTAAAAACATTTTTTTTTATAAAATTTGAAGACTATTTTTTCAACTCATTTTAGAGTAAAAGAAGCACTGTTCAAACGGAATGAAAAAATTAAAGAATTTTATTATTATTAAACATTACAAAACGAAATGTTATTTGAAACTCTTTATAAACTACAAAGGAGTTAACAGTAAAAGCTACTAGCGAACTGTGTTTAGCGAACTACCATACCATCACATCCTGACGAATAGACTGATGTTAGAATAACGCTGCCAAATATTTCAGATTTACTTTGAAAATGTGCTTCAGCAAGATAAAATGCGGCTGGCCATATAGTTGGGTAAGGAGCAGTGATGGTGAAGTTTTGCATAATTGAGTCTGCTTGGCGATCGCGTAATGATACCTGTAAAGAAGAAAAAAAAAAATAAAAAAAGAGGCAGTGCAAAGACAAGTAGTGAAATAAAGGGTTATCCAGCGAAGCGAACATATAATTCAGTCATACATCCACAACTCTGTATAAAGAAGCTGATCCTGCTCTGCTTCCATTTCGAAGATTGTTAGCAAGATACCAATACCGCCACCTTCCCCCTACCCCCCGGGGGCATATATATATGTCTTGACGGAATCTCACCATCATTACATGGGTCACCTGGGATAAAAGGGAGCTCAGTCCCCTAAAGGCAAGCAGGGAGCCAACTGGACAACTCCACGTTATTTCCACAGGAATCAGTAAGCCCCAAATTCAGTTTTTTAGCTGTTCTCTGACTGATTATTGAGGTTGGCCCTTCGGGAGCATCATGGCGGTTCTGGTTTTGCAGACCTTCATTGTTTTTAAATAAGTGGCCAGGATCATCTCACCTCTATTGAGAACAAAGGGTGCATGATCCGGATTCAGTCAGCATGCTTATCATATATTCTGGACCAGGAGTTGGATAGTCTCCAACTCTTCAGCAAGGAGTGGAGGTTGGAGGCCCTGCTCCGACGCTTCCGAAGTTTCAACTAGGAGATGCCTGTTTAATAGAATTATGCTTCAACTTCCTAGGGCGTGGTTGCACGTTACATATAACCCAATATGGCTTACACAGCTAGGTAACGACGTAAATCCTATCACGCATACCAATAGTACCTTACAAGACAAGAAAATAACATGTACAATCTGTTACTCATTGTGACAGCTCCAGCAATAATCCTTGTAATCTATTATAACTTTCAAAAATTCATTGCTTTATAGCATGATCCAATATGGCTATAAGCCTGTAACATATTGCTCACCTTTTACTTGCCAGAAAATATTATAATGCTCTCTGCATATAATTGGTATGAAATGCAGACCGTGTTTTCGATACAATAAAATGTAATTGTCATTTCATATGCTGATTTCTGTTTCCTTTTCTCTCTTTACTTTTCTTTTCATTTCTTTTAATTTTTTATTTTAATATTAATTTTTCATTCTTTTCAATACTTAACATTTTATTTTCCTTATAAATTCATAATACATTCACGTAACATTGAAACGTATGTATGTCGCAGTAGTTGTACTTCAGTTTTATTTTACTTTTACCAACAATTGGATTGACTTTATTCCAACCTTAACACTCATTCATCTATCTATCTATCGATCTATCCACCCATTTATCCAATCATCCATATATCCATCTATCTGAATTCGTATGTGATGAGGACAAGAACCATTTGACGCTGCACTTCGAATCCTTTATAGCAAATGTGCATACGTATGTATGTATGTTATTCATATGATATTCATCCTTTAAACTTAAAAATGAATAAAACAAACAAGTATAAGAAAAATCCGTGTATCTATACTTAACTTGACTTGGTTTACATTTTTTTAAAAAGGAATGGAGCAACTGAACTAAACAAGAAGCACAATGCGAAAGACAAAACAAAAAATGAAATAAAACAAAATACAGCACAACTTCTTTTCACTCTGCTGTAAAACAGCACCATCAGTCAACCAGCTGCATTTGGTAGCACTCGACCAGAGAACTAACAGAGAACTAAAAAAAACAAAGACAAAAAAGTAACTGAAATACATTCATCTCCAGCTCATATCACCCACCAATAAGAAAGACCTAATGCTTCATTGCACACTGAAGTTGCTACCGAATAAGTCGAAAGAGAAGTTTCATTTTGTATGTATGGGTATTTGCAGTAGGTGTTGTTGTATGTTGTCAGTATAGCTATGCCAAGAGTTGCACTTTTGTTTGGTTTTTTCTACTTGCATGCTCCCATAAGTGTTTGTGTAAATGTTTATTAATGGTTGTGTTCAGACAAGTATGTTGGAAATATATATCGCTTGACATTCACTTCGTAGCATTGATTTTAAATTGTAACATTTTTATGGATGAATAAGCAATAATTTCTACCCAAAATGGTGGCTGTTCTCTTGCACATATACAAATATTTATAACATTTTTTTTTTTACTTATATGTATGTGTTTATGATTGTTTTTGCTTGTTTTCTTAAGCTAAAATCAGGTTAAACCTAACAGTTTCTCAAAATTATTTTAGTTAATTTTTTATCTGATCTCAATGAATTTATCAATTTCAAGCTTGTTTGGATTTTTAATCCAGCAACACTTTTGTATAAATGGTTGCAAAGGTCTTCTATGAAATATATATTTCCAGAAACTTGAAATAGTACCATTTCTGAATATCTAGTATAACTTTTTTTATTAACATTATTAAAGGATACAAAATCTGGTTATTTTTATTTATTTTAATATGACGAGGGTAGACGGAAAACTCTACCCAAATCAAAGTAAATTAATCCCCGTCGGAAACTTTACGCACATATCATATAAGGTTCTGTTGATACAAGAGCTTCTTCTACAACACTTTTTACGCCGCCGTACATATACCAATAGGATGTTACAGTGCGCCCATGGTAACCCCAAGTTTCATGAAAAAATCATGACAAGGCTCATTTTCATTTGAATGAATATGTAAACAAAGTGAATGGTCGAATCTGGGGAATGTGAAAACCTGAAATTATTCAACAGTCATCTTTGTATCCACGAGTAATTATTGGACCTTACTCCTTTGAAAATGAAAATGGCATAACGGTAACTGTGAATGGGGAGTGATATCATGATATGATTGAAAACTTTTTAACGCCACAACTGCATGCTTTGGGCTTGATTAACAGGTGATATCAATAAGACGGTGCCACATTGCACGCATCCAGGATTACAATGGAATTACTGCGAGACTTCTCTCCACAACAAGTTATTTCAAGAAATTATAATGCTGATTGTCCTCCACAATCGCCTGATTTGACTGCTCCGGACTTCTTTTTGTGAGGATATCTGAAAAGCAAGTTTTTTGCAAACAAACCAAAAACGCTTAAGCAAATCAAGCAAAATATTCGTGATGAAATTAATGCAATACCGCGTGAAATGCGTAAGAAATGCACGAAAAATGTGCTCAAAAGGGAACGCATTTGTGAGGCGGACATTAATCTGATAAATTAATAAATTTCAATCGGAATATATTTCTCTTAAATTATTGTTATCTCAACTATGTTTTTTCTTTTCTGTAGAGTGTTTTATTTTAATGTATTCTAGGAACTAAAAAAATTTTCATTCCTCTGACAGTTTAACGTTTTTATCAAAGGATAAAAATTTAATCGTTTGTATATCGCTACATTATTTACATGTCTGCCATAGGCCCTTAAGCCATGGCTAAAATAAGCGTTAACAATTTATTCAGCTCCTCATAACAACTAGAACTTCACAAACAATAAGCTTCTATCTTTTAATTTCAAAATTTACAAAACTAAAATTATAAAATTAAATTAAGAAAAAAGTGATTTAAATTAAGAAAATATGATTTTTTAAAAACATGGCCTATTTTAAACTGTTACCAACAACAACTTAAAACAAGAGTCATAATTATTGCTGTAAAAAACAATATCAAGGACGCTCCATAATATATCTATTTTTTACGTAAGGTCGTAGGACAACAAAAAATAACTTAACAATTCAAAATTAAATAGGAAAGATCTACCTTTGCATGGCATGAAAACTGGTATGGTAGCCTAGGGTATGCAATATTATTAAAAAGGCTTGGCTTTAATTTTTTAATCTTTGCCTTAGAGCTTCCCAAATGAAGCTCCTAAGGCTTTAGTTTATTTGATGTCCTTAGTCAGAATAGTAACACGCTTGGCATGGATGGCGCACTAACTGGTGTTCTCGACCAATCCTACTAAAGAAGCTCACAGGGCTCTATTAAAGCGCCAACAGCAGCAGATTGTAAACGTAAATTTGTTTTCAAATTATGCGCATTCTAACGAGCTAAACGTTGCATCGGTAATTTGCGGTAACGGTGAGGTTTTTTACCACCATCGGTGGAACGCATTGGTTTACGGAAAGCTGTGATAGTTAATTGGTCACGAGGGCCTTTAGATAATTTTCAAAAACAATAGGATTTGAACGTTTCGAGTATAAGCAAATGAGATCTAAGTAACATTAGCTTAAGATTAGCTAATTTCTAATCTCTATTTAAATTAGTTTCTCTATCTCAATATTAAAAGAATTCCCAAATTTAATTTACTTAATCCCCAAAAATCCGAACTAAAATCAAATTTTTTAATTAAATTATTTCAGCATAAATATAGGACTTACGTAATTAATTGTTATTTTTTTTTAATTCTTCCATTATGTCGTAATTGTATATATTTTTAAGGAGTTGAAGATTGCAAGTTCATAATCAAAATCAAAGAATTTACACTTCCTTGTCTTCAATTAATTATTTTGACACATAATTTTAGAATCAAAAAAATATTTAATTTGTTGGAAACGGAACATTTACACATAGAGCGTGTCTTATTTTCATTACGATGCTGAAAGAGTTGTATATAAATTATTAAAAAAATGTTTGAAAAACTGACAATTCCTAGAAATTTGTGGATATGTCCCATAATCTGGCACCATTGAGTCTAGCTGGAAAAAAACTTTTAATATATTTACTTATGAAAACGTTTATAATGGCCACGATATATTTTGAGTTATTGATAGTTTATAGATAGATTTTTACATAATCATATGATTGGGTATCGAGATTAAATGCAAAATTTAGTTTTTATATAAATTTTTAATCGCGATGCTTAAACGTTAAAGCAGAATATAAGAATCAGAAATGAAAATTGATTTTACTAACATTCGTCTGTTGCCAAGATTTCACAAAAAGAAAAACAGTTACTGGCAAATTGTGATTCTAATCGAATTAAGACCACCTTTAAAATAATCGCACAAATTTGTGAAATTCCGAAATAATAGTTTGGAAAAAGTGAGAAGAACAGAACAAACTAAAAATAATATAACAGCCCAACTTTATAAAAAAACTTATTGATCTTTCTTCCCTTAAACGACTTTTTCTACTGCATATTTCTTCAGTTTTTTTCTCGTTTCTAACTTTGTTCAGAGCGTGTAAAAGCTTCAATGTTTTCAATCTAAATCTTTCATGAGATTTTTCAAATTCTTACGTAAAAGATGAAAAAAAAGAACATCTGACAAAATGAAATAAAAATTTTAAGTAAAACGACAATAAACAGAAAATATGTGCAAGTGTGATGGCTAAAATCATTTCTTGCACATTTTGTGGGTTTATTTTTGTTATGTTGTTGTTGTTTGTTCCTCAACAGTATGCAAGATTTAGTATGCATGTGTCCTTTCTTATATCCAGTTTAGTAGGCATGTATGTATGTGTGTGTGCATGTGTTACTGTGTGTTTTTGTATACAACAAGTTTATTTAAACTGTTTTATGCTAATAATACATTTTATATTAAAGCTGCACATTCGTCTATTTAGCCATCTGTCTTTCTGTTCATTTATTATTCATTTGCTTTAATGCATTCATTTTTATTTATATAAATGTATTTGTGTTTGTTTTTCTTTTCTTCTTTAGCAGTTTTAGCATCCTTCATTCAGTTGTCACTCAAGCTGGCTGTGTGTTGTTTGTATTCTTAATGTCATTTATTGCGATTTATAGTGAATTCTTTCTGTTAGATTTTTATTTTTTTTTTGTTAATATTCTGTTAAAAATTTTGTTGTTTTCTTTTCAAATTGCATTTTATTAGCAATAATTTACTTCTTATTGGGTTCTTGCTTTCTCCCCTTAGCTTTTGTGATTCTGTTCAAGCAGAATTTCTTGGTGTAAAGTGTTGCAAATTTTTACAAATTCCTTATTCTTTTTAATTTTTATTTTATTTATTCCCTGCCATCTTGTTTCATTTTTTAACTTTAAACTAATAAAGTAAACTTGAGTTTTTTTTTTATATATAGAAAAGGAGAGATAAAATAATAAAATAAAATGAAATAAAATACAGAAAAGTAAATTGAAACAAACAAGCAACTAAACTGAATGGTAATTTTTAAAAGTTTTAAAGAAAAACTTGTTAAATCTGGCAAAAGTTTTCTTTTATCATTGACTTAAAAATGTTCATTACAAATTGACTTGTTGCATACAATGAAATAATAATAAATTGTTAGGGAGTATCTCATTTTGTCAACGATTTTTTTTATGTTTTAGAATTTAAATATTTTTAAAGCAAACACACTAAATGGTTTGCAATAAATTAGGATAGAATCATCTTATTTATCTATTTGCTCATTTTTGCTTATTGTATGTTTTAAAAAATCAAGTCATCTGAAAATCTTGTATGAAAAGGATTTCGTTTTTTTATTATCTGTGGATAAATATTTTAAATGTTTAAATGAGCAAACCGCTTGCACAACATAAACGTTGGTATAAATTCTGGTAGCTAGAAAAAATTATGCGGCTGCTTCTTTACCATTTCTTTTCCATTAAAACAAATTAAAGAAAATAAATCTCGTCAGTTTATTTTCAATTCAATAAAAAATTTTATTGCCTCTCATCGTACTTAAAAAATTTAGGTCTATCGTCTATGCTCTGAATGTCATTAATTTAAAAATCTTATAATTAAGACCAAATTAATTTTATCAGACGTGCTACTACAGAATCTGAGCTATTAAATTCTCACAGGAAATTAGACAGTGAAAGAGTAGGGTTAAGGATAATAACATTAGCTTTTAGCTTTGTTGTTATCGACTGGGGTTTAATAGAAGTTTAGAACTTTGAAATGAAATAAAAACAGAGGAATATTTTTAATTGATATGAAATTTACTTTATTTGATACCTAATCTCATGATATTATAATTAAAATATAACCCCTGACATATGGCCGCCACGACTAACTCTGCCATAGTCTAATCTGGAGGTATAATTTTCGATGAATGTTTTCATTTGTGGCCGTATAACGACAATAATGGAGTACATGCTGTCCTCCAAGTGGCCAATCATTTCGGACTCATCGCAGTAGATTAGTGACTTCACATATCCCCAAAGAAAATAGTCTAAATAGTCTGAAACCTGAAACTATGCGGTTACCTAACGTTTGATTCAACAAATCAATTCTGTTGAAACTACAGCTTATGCACATCATGATTATTCAATAAATGAACGAAAGCGTTCGAAATCAAGGCTCTATGGCACTTACCATCGACTGTAAAATTCTGAGCAGCATCGTTTTAAAATAAATACAGACTTATGATCTCACCAGCATATAAACTACACAGACAGTCAGTTTTTCTGATTGCAACGCTGTCTCAACATACATTTCAGTATTATCATCACTCAGTAGTTTGGTAGTTGATGTATCCACTCAAATTAAACTCAGTTTAATTGCTAAACGAAATTCGCTTAAAAAAATCGGGATCAACGGGAATCTTGTTTTGGCCCCAAAAAGGCATAATTTGGAAAGTTGTCCAAGTGACAGTCTATTTATGCTGAAATACCGAATCAGAGTAAACATAAATGATTCTAAAGCTGACAAAATTACCGCCAGTTTAAAAAAAGTGTTGCCAACTTCCCTAAAAAAACACCCTATCGCTATATAACGTGTTTTATTAAAAGTATTTAACAGACTATTCTAACTATCAATGGCAATTAGATTATTTATTTAGCGAAAAGAAAATAAAATTCACACATTTTGTACTACTGCCACTACTCGTATAATGCGGTCATTATTCCTTTTTGTACATGACTTTTAACAATCATTATTTATGAAACATTTTATTTTACAATTGTATGTATACGTGCGCGTATATTTTAACACGTTTCCAAATATGTTTGTTTGGCATAATAAAACAGATAAAGCGAACAAAAAATTTCAAAAAACTAATTTAAACAGCTACGGAACAACAACAGCAATAACATAGAAAAAAACAATAAGTTTAGATTAGACTGACTGTATCCGACATCCATCAAATTTTTATGTTCAAGTGTCATGGCTTTGGGCAACATTGTTGCCATTTGTTGAAAATAAAGTAACGCGGGTATATAGAGGCTAGAATGACGATGTTGGTGACAATGATGATGTATTAAATTTTTGTTTTGTTTTTGTTTTCTTTCGTTTTAACGTTTTTTTTTTGTTAATTTTATTTTTTTTTTAATTTTTGTGACTTTATGTAAATATTGCCAACATCATGTTTTTGCTTGTTGGTGGTTAACCATTGATTGTTGTTGGTGATAATTTAAGCATTTGTTACTTAGTTGTTTTTGTTGTTGTTTTATATAAATGCCTGCCAAAAATATCATCAATGGCAGTTTTATGTCATGTATTTATGTTATTTTGATATTGTTATCATAAAACAATTGCTATTACAAGTTTCTCCATAAAAAGTCTCCACACTAATATAAGGGCATCCATTTCTATTTACATTTCCTGCTTTTAGTTTTTGTTTAGTAGAGGTCCAAAACATAAAACAATGTGAGTTTTTGGCTTTAGATACAAAAAAAAATGCAAATGATTGGCATTGAAAAACATTTCAATAAATTTTCTAAAATTTAAATAAAATAAATAACTAAAATCTTGTTTATAAATTAAATTTTTATTGCTTTTTTTATTTATACTTAATTTCATTATATTTAAAATATTTGAAAACAATCTGAGTTTTTTGGTTGCTTTAAAATATTTATTGACATTTTTAGTCCAACAGATTATAAAACCGATACACTTCACGGAATGCGAAACGAGTATTAGTTAAATTAAAATTAAATCATGAATGTTGTATTTGTGTTAAGTTGAAGTGTCATGAATTCAGTATGAAATAATTCAAATTCCTCTATGTTAGTTATTTTATATGAAAGTACATCTAAATGGCCATTTCGCTGCCACTTACTTTATTAAACAAAAATAAACTATTGATCTTTTTTATTATTTTAAATAAATGTTTTTAAAGCACAAAGTCTTTATATAAAACTTTGATCAATTTTATTTTTACTTTCAATATTTCGCCACACCGCCATCCAATGGTGCAGGAAATGAAAATGTTGAAATTTTTTTTTTCATTTGTTTTTTAAAATTAAAATATCCAAAAAAAAATTTTTTACTTAAAAAATTGTTTACGCATTTTCAGTTCCTGCTCCTGAAAATGCCCCCAAGGGTGTGGTGAAATATTGTGCTTAAAGAAATTATTTAAAAAACTTAATTTTTGCTTTTATTCTACAAGCTGGCAACGTCTTTGGGGTTCCTATTATAAAAATTTTAAAGCTCTTTTAATTTTGAAATTTATTATTTAAGGATGCATGCATACTCTGACAAACAGCTCACACATCTTCAGCTGTTTTTTGTTTATTTTATTTCATCGGACTTCATATTGGGTACAATAAATTAAACAAAATGTAGTCAAAACTTACAGTACCTGACGGCTAACCACAGCGAGTTATATCTATATAAATGGAATTGAATGCAAAATAACCGCTGGTTTGTTTAGTGAGACCTGCTGAGACCAAAAACAATAGCATTTTCCAACTTTATAGATATAAAAAAATTATTAATACAAAATCTAACCACTAAACTCTTAACCTAATTACTGTTATTGACATATTTTTTTATTATTGTATGCAGTGTTAAGAAATACTTTTAGTAATTAAAAGCTGATGAACAAAAACGAACTACTAACAAAATTTAGCTCATCAATTTGTGTCTTTAATAAAATTTATTTGATTAAATACAAGGTCCAGGATATAAAGATAATAATTTTACACATAATAATAAAAAATAATCTACAAAATTATTGCAAATATAAAAATTTTAAAATTAAAACATTTTTAAAAGTCCTGTTTTCGATTTCGTATTGGAAAAATATATGGTATTTTTGAATAAGGTGGAGATTGGAAACAACAAAATGACGAGCAGAAATTACGAGGATATTGGTAAACGAAAAGTTAAGGCTGGACTAGTAGTTTAACTCAAATATTTTACTATCATCTTGTTCCAGCAATTTGTTATTTAAATTAAAGTAAATATAAAATAGAATATATATTAATTATAGCTATTTCACCTTTTGATTATTTTTTAGTAGTTTATTCTTAAGGAATAGGTCATTATTTAATAAAAAATTTTTTTTCTTTTTCTTTTTATTTATCCTGATGAAGCCAACCAATAGTTTTTCGAAATATTGAATAATAATAAAAAATAGTGTTTTAAAAATTTTTTTATTAAATAATGACATATTCCTTAAGAATAAACTACTAAAATATATAAAATTGAATTTAATCTACAATAATTTTTGTCACCCGATAAATTTTTCAAACTGTTGCGAGTGTCATATTCATTTAGTCACTTCATCTGTATTCCAACTATATAGACAATCGAAAACATAACAAATTTCTTTTTTCTCTATACCAAAAGTCGGTGAGGGTACTATTCTCTTTAGAACAAGTTGCTTTTTCACAACGGAAAGTTATACAAACACGAAAGAAATATAAACGTTAAATTTAAAAAAAATGGCGATTGCATTTTTTAATTTCTTATTTCTACTTTAAATGTATTAGCAGGATATTGTACTACAAATTCACGTATTATTATCTCTTCTAAATAAACCAATCGAAGCTTAACAAAAACCGCCATAATAAAGTGTAGGCAGTTAAGAAAAATTTTTCGCTGTGGATAAGGGTAATTTTATATACAGGAAAGGTATACTTCGCCGAAAAGGTAAACTATTTTCTTCGTTTATAATTTTTGATTAAATAAAAGAGAATAGATTTTATATTGAGAAATGTTTTATTTAATTTTATTTAATGTGTTTTATTTATGTATGGAAAACAATGTTTTATAGTATTTGTATATTCTTTATTTATTTAATTGCTCAGCTTGGAGCAGTAGCATATTTTAAAAGCTCAACTGGGAGCTTGGAGGAATTAATTATAATTGAATACATGTTGAACATATCAGTCGGTTATATACCGACTATGAGAATGTTGTAACTAATCTAGAGTAAGTGAGAATGGAACTCACTCATACTTAAAAGCTATTCTTACCATATCCACTATATAATCAGTATTGGTTTAACCAGGCAATCATAAAAATACTATTATATATTGGGGATTGTTTTCCCACAAAATAAATGTGTCACCTGAAACGCACCGATCAGTACAACAACAGCACAAGCAAAGTCTATATTAGTTGAAGACCGTTGTTTCAACTGAATCTTATCTGGAAACAAATGAAAATCCTTATGCAAAATTGTGGCCTAAGTTGTTCTGTGAAGACCAAGATCCTAATCACGGCGTCAAATTGAGGTTGATAAATTGTTTTGTACACTTTCTTGAGCAGCAGTTATGTTTGAAGTCGATCTTGCAATGCGTTGTAGTTTATGCTTAAGCGAATCACCTACCGACCCTCTTTCTTCGAAATCATATATTACTGGATAAACTCCCCCCGGAGGCACTTGATAGTCTTTTTGGAACCTACTATTCCATTTAGACTGGTGTCTTGCGGGGTAAAAGGGAGCCCAGGCCCCTCAAAGGCTAGTAGGAGTCACCTGGACAATCCACATATTTCCACGGGAATCAGTACGTTCGCAGAGTTCACTTTTTGTCTCTTTAGACAATTAGCTGTTCTCTGACTGGTTATTGAGGTTGGCTCCTATATGGGAGTATCGTAGTGGTTGTGGTTTCGAGACCCTCGTGAGAGTTTGTGGGTTGGATCATTCAAAATGAACACAATGAATTAGTTCAGGTCCAGTGAGTATGAATGCCGTCGTGTTCTTAATTATATTAAGCTTCATGCGTTCTGGACCAGGAGTTGGAAAGTCTCCAACTCTTTAGCAAGGAGTGAAGGCTGCGGCCTACTTCGGGCTTTCGAAATTGCTACTAGGAGCGACCGGAGGATATACGTATTCGATGGCCTCCTAGGGCGTAAATGACGTTTGCAAATCATTCAAAGTGGTTAGACCATCTGATTATGACTACCTAGTCGGTGCAGATGTAAATCAAATCACGCATTACTAGATAAATAGTGTGTTTTGTTGGCACGTTGTTCCTCCCAAAAATTTACCGTAACTTTCTCATTGTTCTCGTTGTTAAAATGTTTTAACGATTAAAACACGTTGGTTTATCGAATATTTTTCCATTATAAATGGACTGCCAAATATGAATTCTCAAAACTAATGTTTACTAAAATGGCGGCAAAACAAAGTAGTATCCCTTTCCGACGGACATCCTGTATATTCAATAAATTCTTTAATACAATGTAATATAATAACTGAAGAGGGATCTGTTTAAAAAGTATTATTATCAATTTCATTAAATTCTCTTTTCTTCGATTTTGAATTGTTTAACAATTTTTTCTTACGTAAAATTCATTATTTTTTTTTTTTAAATCCAACAAAAATAGATGAAGAAATTACAGGAAAAACTAAATTATTCCCATCCATATTTTAACTACTGAATTCTCATGATGGAAATTTTATTACATAAAAGATAAAAGTGCTTCTGCTGTTACATACGTTCATATTTACATAAAATAAGCAGTCGAAATATACAAATATGATATATTTACTACCAACTACAAAATTGACGCCGCTAGCGGAAAAATATAAACAAATGTATCCATAAAATGCAAACGTTATTTAGTGCGTATTATAAGTAGCAACGCAATAGAAATGTGTACGAGTATGTAAAAGGGTGGTTTAATAAGTGTTTGCTTTTTGAATTATCATAAAAGTAACTTTTTGTTACCAGTATTATTGTTTTGAATCACTAATCATTTTTGGAATTATTTGTTAGTACAGTCGAAAGCTTTTGTCACGTCACTGAATGCGAAGGTGTTATAAAAACATGAGTATATTTATCAATCCACCAAAATTTATAATTTGTTGTCTTTTAAATATTAAATAAATTGTTAATTTTAACCAAAAATACAAATTTATGCCAGAAACACAGCTGGGAGGAAGAATAAATTATTTTTTATGCGAATATTCAACGTGAGAAATATAACATATTTGTGTATATCAAAATACATATAGCTAACGCGCTAAATGAAATTTAACAGGCGTAACAAACTCTCAATATTCTACCTCTTACACACATAACGAGACGATATACGTGGTAGTTGCGAGTGACAATTTTTCAAATAATTTTTAATCTGTTTAATTACTTTTCGCTGCAAGATTTAATTTATTTTTGTTTATACAAAACAAAAACTATTTTAAATAATAAATTTTATAGTAAATAACACACTATAAACTGAAGCATGTAAACAAAAACTATTCATCTTATGATTTTGTAGTCCTGATTCAGTTTCAGTGGACGTTTATAAGCAATGACCTCTTAATGATGAATTTGTTATGCTCTGTGAAACATGTTACTCCTTAAAGTTGTCTAGTCATATTTTAGTTAAAGTCTATTCGTTGTCTGGTTATGGTTTAGCTATAGTCTACTGAAATTCTTTATTTATATTTTTGTCGTTATCTAATCTGCTCATGGTTCAGTGATACATCTAACATATTTTATTACCCATTATCATTGATTACCCAAAATCCAGTCTTTTCTATTCCAAGTATAATAGACTAATCATGGTCAAGATTATGACTAGACATAATCTTGTCATGAACCAATCATAGTCAAATCGCAGTGTTTTCATATCAAATTCATAATCTTGTCCTTATCTAATCATAGTCTAATCGTCTTCTGTTATGATTCAGTAACAATCTTATCACAATCTAAACCTCAACAATCTAATCATAGTCTTGTCATAATATTGTCATAAGTTAGTCACAGTGGTGTCATATTTTAGCCATAGTCTCTTCATAAATTAATCACCGTCTTTTTATAGTTTAGTCTCACTGTTGTCATAATAAAGACATGGTCGCAGATTTATCTTAACTTCACAATCTAGTGATAATCTTGCCATGATACAGTTATAAATTAGTCATGGTGCTGTCATAATGTAATCATAATCTAGACATAGTTTTGTAGAAATTAACTTATAGTCTTATACTTATAATCACAGTATAGTCCTATGACTATTCTTTTCATGATGTAGTCCTAATTTAGTCATCGTGACTTGTCACTATTGTCTAGTCGTAGTCTTGTTAAAATTTAGTCTAGCCACAGTCTTATGATAATCTAGTCATAGTCTAATATTGCTATTTCCTGTCCTAACTGGCTGGTTTGTAGTCGAAGGCGAGCGCTTTCGATGCGAATGCATCACTCCCAAGCCGCGTTGTGGTTTGTACTGGTGAGTCAGTGTTGGCGTTCAGGCAGTTCTCACTAACTCACCAGTACAAACCACAACGCGACTTGAGAATGATGCATTCGCATCGAAAGTGCTCGCCTTCGACTACAAACCAACCAGTTTGGGCAGGAAATAGCAATATTATTTCATTTACTGGCGGAGGAAGAATAAACAACATAATACTAGTCATAGTCTTAATACAACTTAGTGACAGTCTTATAATCGAATCATAGTCTAATCACAGCTTTGCCATAATCTAATAGTCTAGATAAATCCTAGACATATCTAGTCATGGTCAAGGAGGAGTATAGCAACAGGCTTGTTTCATTTTACTCATAGTCTAGTCATAATATAAGTATAACATTATAACTAAGAAACCTAACAGCATTAAAAAAATAACCGTATACTTTGCTGAATATATGACCAAAATTTTATGCCAATTATTTTTGTTATTGTTGTTTGTATAATATCAACTTTAAAGATTTGCATAGAATACAAGACAGAATATCTGACGCAAATATTCCCATGAAGCGACAATAAAAATAACAAGTCGTTATAATAACGATAAAACGGCGATATAAATAATTGCCAAAAAAAACTGTTGCAAGTATTAAGAGCAAAATTAACACAGTGGTGCTCCAAATTCTTAAAGGACTTTGACTTTTATCAAATAGAGTTCTGGCAAAATTTCAACATTAAGAAAGAAAATACGAAAACGAATGTACGAAAGTATAAATATTTTTTACATTCAGAGAGTGATTTTTAGTATCATTTTAATTTGTCGTACACA
Source organism: Trichopoda pennipes (assembly GCA_030448955.1). Lineage (NCBI taxonomy): Eukaryota > Metazoa > Arthropoda > Insecta > Diptera > Tachinidae > Trichopoda > Trichopoda pennipes. The sequence continues at coordinate 22,067 of JASKUP010000131.1, read as the reverse complement.
AAATATTAAGTAACGAAATCGGTTGAAACAAAAAATGTTTTAATGCTTTGACAAACGTCGTACATGTTATGAAAGGTTAACGAGCTAATTTGCTTCTACTCAAATCATTTGTTTTCGGTTTTTTGCAATTTTGATTTCTGGCTTTCCGAAAATTAGTCAATTTCAAAAGTTTCCAGTTCTTTAAGCCTTTCGATAATATAATAGTTTTAGGTACAATAATTTTATAGTCTTAATATACTGTTGCTTCACTCTTTATTGTATTTTTCTGAGCAGGTAAAAAATGCAACACTGTAACTTTTAGTTAAAGTCTTAATGTAGAAATTTACCGCGTACAATGTATTTTTCCTTTTTATCCTTTTATATACTTTATGTATGACATCAATTATGTGTCTCTACTTACATATAAAAAATATGCGACACAATTTTACTTTTTTAATTAAGTAAAGAAATAAAAATTAATTAATAACAGCAGCAAAAATGCTACAATACCAGCCAGCCAGCCAGCCAGCCAGAGACGACTGTGTTTCTCTAGATATTTATAAGCGGTTAAAAACAAAAGTTGGAAAAAAAACATAAAACAAAACAACAACAAAAATGAGAAATAAATAAGTAAAAATATATTTTATTGTTTAAGACTATAGTTACAGAAATCTATTTTAACTTTTAGAAAAAAGGAGAAGCGATACGCAGACAACAAGAAGAGCTAGTTAAAAAGATAATTAAAAAATTAAATGGTTAAACAGAACCAACTTTAGGACAGCTAAGAAAACAGTTGGCAGCACTTAAGATAGCTTTTTCCGTTTGGCGTTATTATTCGATACTAATAATAATAATAATAATTTACAAAATTGGCAGCAACAGCAAGAACAAATGAATAGTTATTTTTAAATAGATATTATTTTGGTAACTTCTGCATGGTATTGCTTTCGAGTATATATTTATTTCATAGTTTATTTAGTCATTATTAGCTCAAACTCTCTCCATCTCCCTTATCCTATATCTCTTATAAAATCTGTAGTAAAATTATTTAGCTGCTTAAATTGAAAAATTTCAAGAAGGAATAGCGCACATTTGACTTCCTAAGTTTTTCAGTAAAAAATATGTTATACATCTTAGGAATTGATACAAATATTATTCGCCGTTAGCAAATTTATGCAGCCATCTACACCACAGTATTATGTCGCTACGACGAGATTCAAAATACATGTTTCTTTCGCTTCTAACACGAAGTGTTATCCAGACTACATATAAAATATAGCTCCGACGATAACGCAACAGTTGTTTTCACCATTTTCCACTTGTTCGTCTTTAAGCTACTTAACGTAGCTGTAAGCTACCTCACGTAACTACATAAGGACTATATATTTTTTTCTATTCAATTAACTGTTGGGACTTGAGCTCATAACTTGGCATGGCTAATTATAATCAACACATTTTAGTACTTTTTACAGCGTTGTAGAAGAATGTTAAAACTTTTTATTATTATTTGATTATTATTTTTATTAGACCTTTTTTTTAAAAAAAACTAAATATTAATCTTAATAATGATCTTTTTTAAATAAATTTACCACTATATTTTCAATATTTCACTTTCCCTTGGAAAGCTTCTTCAGCAAATTTATTTTTATAAAAAAAAAAATAAAAACTAAAAATTAATTTCCTGAAGAAGCTTTCCAAGGGAAAGTGAAATATTGAAAATATAGTGGTAAATTTATTTAAAAAAGATCATTACTAAGATAAAAAGTTATTTTTTTAATAAAACTTTTTACTTAAAGCCTATTTAGCTATTGAGCTAGAAGGTGCCTTTATGAGTGGCCAACCAGAATAGATAAATGTCTCAATCACAAAACACAAGCTAGAACTAAAATCGATTAAACTGACTAATTTAAATTTAAAATAGAAACAATTCCGATCTATTGAGAAAAAAGTTAAGTGAAATAAACAATTATATAACGGAGGGTCCAATTCTAATGCACGCTGTTAATTGTAAGTCACACATTAACGTCAAATTTTTTGGCTAACCCATTTTGCTACTTCTTTGCTTCAGTATTTGACAAATTAATTAATCATGATGACTCAAGCGCTAAACCCTACTATCTTTTCAAGCATTGTCAATGAGTGGAATGATGGGTTAGTTAAAAAGATTGAAATGAATGGTTACTTTAGAAGGAAAACCATCTTTCACCTCAATAGATTAGTTAATAAGCAAAATTGCCGTATTTGGTAAATGAAAATCCAAAAAGTCGTTGCATCCACTAAGAGTGACTTTTTCCAATGGTTTATAGAGTAGCGGCGTAATCGGGCCATACTACTTCGAAAATGAGATCCGCCGAGCAGTTGCTGTCAATGGTGTTCGCTATCACCAGCTGATAAAGGACTTCTTGTAGGCTGATATTAAGGACACGGATCTGGACGACATGGGTTCCAACACGATACTGCCATTTGGCACACAGCCAAAAACATAATGCGCATGTTATCTCCCGTGGTGGCGATATAAATTGGCTGCCTCGATCATGTGACTTGACATCATTAAGCTTCTTTCTTTTAAAAGAAAAATAAACGTCAAGAGGATGAAACTATTAGACATTGAACCTGAATTATGTGTTAAAGTTATTGAAAACATGGATCATCTGCTAAAATTAATCCACCGAAGCTGTGGAGATGTAGCATTTTCATAGATTCTTCAATCGCAATAAAATATATTAAGATAATAGTCTGAAAGCTTTAGTCTCACCTGCAATTAATGCCACGCTTTCTAAAAAAATAGTTATAAAAATATAAAATTTATAACAACTTTGTATAACTTATAAATTTGTATAAATTCTCATATTTGTTCTTGCTTTCTTCTAACCGGTTTATTAACGTATCGATTTAATACAGTCGTTAATGAATTTGAAAATAGCTGCTGTTCACGCACTTCGTTTTAAAGTACACTAAAGTAATTTTGATTAATTTTAATTAACTTTAACCAGTCCCTAGTTGGTCTTCTTCTTATGGCTTGTGAAATACTTAGCATTTAAATAATTTTTTAAGCGATAACACATAAAAAAACCAACACACAATACGAACCCATATTAAATTAAAATTTATAAGTACGCATTACGAACAAATGCTCTATGTTATTAATGTATATGTGTATACGTGTGTATGTGTGTGTGGTAGAGTGATTGTATTTAATACTACTTACACTTGAATCTATTGCTTCTCCACTTTTTATTTTTGTTTAATTTCATTGAAATATTTTGTTAAGTTGTTGGGACTTCGTATACAACAAATAGATTTTTTTATTATTTACGTGTTTATAAAAATGTATGCGTTTAAGAGAAATTGAGTGTATGTGTGTGTGTGTGTGTGTGTGTGTGTGTGTGTGTGTGTGTGTGTGTGTGTGTGAGTGTATTGTTAGCAAGTATCGCATTGTTTTGGTGTCTTTTGCAACTACTTAAAATGTTTAAGTAAAGAAATTTATTATTTTATTTTTTTTGTTTTTTTGTTGTTGTTGTTGTTGCTGTTGTCTTTTTTATAAATATATTTATGTTTTTATGGTTTCCAATTAAGCAGTAAATTAAAAGCTCGTTTGCATGCGACAATACAATATTTTATTAACAATCACTTATCCTACAGCTTCACACACATTTCCAAATACATAAATATATACATAAATATATTAAAATATACACATACAAAAAACATTTTACTGTTCATGTACAAAAATAATTAAGAGTTGTTTCAATGCTTTTTAGTTGGCTGCTAATGTAGAGCTTTGTCAATGTGTTAATGACGTTTTTTGTACTTAAACAGCTTTTAGCTAAAAAAAATTGTTTCTATTGTTTTTTGTTAATATTTGCGTTTATGTATGTGTAGTATTTGTATGAGTGAGTTGAGTGGTTGTGTCGGCGTGTTGATTTTATTAATTTTTATCATCTATAAAGAGGAATATTTGTCATTTCTTTCACCAAAATTTTGTTTTATCATAAATATCTTCTCTAAATATGGTTTTTAGTAACGAAAACCAGAAAATATTATGCTTTTACGAGAGTTATTGTTTATGAAATAAAGACTCTTAAAATTAAAAGTCATTCATTATAAAAATTTGCCATAAACCCACTTTCCAACAGCCACTAAATTTTTCAAACATTTTATATTAAATCCTTTTGCTTTGAAATCTATTACAAAAGAAAATTAATTTTAAGTTCTTTTTGTTTGTTAGAAATGATTTGTAGTGTATGAAATTATGTTTAAAAAATTTTACGATTTTCAATTAATAAAAGTTGAGAAAATACATAAAAATCTTAAAAAAGCAAAATAAATAATAGACTAATCAAATTATTTGTTTCTTCTTCATTTCATGCAAATAAACGTAAAATTAACAAAAAAATTATTGTTTTGTTTTTCTTCAATTAAATAGAAGTTATCCTTAAATCAAAGTTGCTTCTTATTAAAAAAAATAACTACAGATATCAACTACTTTTATAATTTTTAATTCGGCTAAAGTTCATATAATTTAATTTTGAATTTTAGAGAGAACAGCAAACATTAAACAATAGTCTTGTGTTATGCAGCATTCTCTGGATCATTAAATCTGTTGTCATACCTGTCTACCTTTAGAGTGTACGTCATCTATTTAATCAACTATTTTGATAAATAAGAATAGAAAGAATATTGATAGATAATTTTTAATTTAACTAGGCAAAACCCGAACCCGAATCCAAAGATTTTTCGTTATTAATCGTCACATACAAGATATTTTCTGCTAACTATCGTTTAATTTATTTGAAACCTAAATATTTTATGTCTATTATTAACAGCTATTAATAGTCTCTTAAAATATTTTAATAAGACCATAGATGAATTGTAGTGCTACAAGTCTCGGTGCTCCTTTTTAGCGACACAGGCAAGATCGAATGGATTATCATTCTATTCTACATATAATTATTTTTATTCCGTAATTATCTTTATGGTTGGAAGTTTATTTTATAATTTTTATAAAAGATGCGAAGATCTGTGTGTAAGTATACTTGTGTGTGGCGGCGAATGGCTATATAAAGAAAAATTTTATGAACAAGAGTCAGTTGGTAGGCAGCCAGCCAACAGATAACAGGCTAATACAGAGAAGTCGCAAATTGGGCAGTGGTGTTTACCCAGCCTGGTTTGTGCCTACAGTCGCTACTGGAAGTGTCCATAGCTACGTTAAATTGTGTTACAGTGCTTATCTGGCTGTTTCTTTCGTCCACTAAGTGTGGTACCTAGCCCAATAATTAAATTAAATAACTAAAATATAAAAATATATCTATTCAATTTTAGGCTAGGCGTCGCACAATCAAGCGCAGCGTGCAATATGATATATTTTAAGACTGCAAAACTATCCACAATGGAATAATAACGCCAAGAGTTTTTTTTTGTTTTCAGCTATATGCCATTAAGCTGTTTCATATAGATATTGCTTAAAGAATTTTGTTAACAATAGTAACTACTTCAGTTTAAACAGGGTTTTGTAGTGACGTAATATTTTCATCGCCTACGACAAATTAATTATTCTACAAGCCTTAAGAAGGCAGCTACGACCACTAGCTTAGTGACGAGTAGCTTAATACTCGTCGCTAATCTAGTGATTAGTAGATTTCCAAAATCTCTAGATGGCTCTTTGACTTGTGACTTTCGGTATAAAGCTATAAAATTCAAAATCGCTTCGAAAATAGATGACGCAAGTTGTTATTAGTGTTTGTGTTTGTATTAACATAGTGAAGTGATTCATTACCAATCAGATTCAAAAGTGGTGATTTCAACATAGATGACTATGAGAGACAAGTCAGCTGAAAAATGTGCAAATAAGGAATTGCAAGCATTAATCGCCGTAGATTGTTGTCAAACGCAAGAAAAACTTGCATTGTTATCGTAAGTCAGACAGCAAGGCAATTAGAGATGTTTAAAGGCACTGGGATTCACTAAAAATCAGGCAAATTGAGTCCCATATGAATTGAAGCCGAGCGAACTTGAATGGCGATTTTGCATGTCAAAAATGATGCTTGAACGCTACAAAATGAAGAAATTTTTATATCGTACTGTTTTTGGTGATAAATAATAGATACACTAAGGTAACGAAAAGTGCAAAAAGCCATATGTTAACCCGGACAACTAGCAAAATCAACGCTGAAGCCGAATATCCAGGATCATGCTCTGCATTTGGTGAGATCAGAGGCATATTTTGTATTATGAGCTGTCGGGTTAGACAATGACAAGAGATCTGGTTCGTTTAAAGGGAGCAATCAAAGAAAAACGACCGGATACGAGGCCTAGGCAAAAACTATTTTGAAAACAGTTGATGGAAACTTTTAGCTTACCCGACTTATAGCCCAGATCGTGCCTCTTCTGAGTACCTTTTATTTCTATCGATGCAGAACGCCCTTACAGAAATACACATCACTTATAACAGGATATCCGAAATTGGCTTGGTTCATTTTTTACCTCAAAACCAGAGCAGTATCGATGGACAATATTTTGAATAATGTATCAATTCATTATGTTATTATAACAAACGCATTATTTAAACAGAAAAAAATCGACATTATTAACTTGTATACCTATTATCGTTCGGTCAGATTAATTTTTGATATGCCCATAAACAAGCACATGCATATACACGTTTCTGGAACACGAAATAATATATCAAATTTTTAAGCAATATAACTAACCAACAGCCCTTGTATAGGACACTGGCATTAAAGATATTTTCAATATTTATTTACAGGTTTTAAGCATAACTAAACACCATCAAACGTGACATACACACATCAGAAATTTCTCCCCCTTATTTCCATTAAGACTATGACACTCATTTTTTTTTTTTAAACAAACTAATTATTTTAATTTCTTGTTATATAAAAATCCTTTTCGAAAAGTTTCTCTATTCACTCAAAATAAAACCAACTGTGCGAAAATTACGGAAATATAAAGGAAGCACTAATGAAAAGGAGTAACCCCATTACTGTCGCTATCAAAAAATAAAAAAAAAACACTCGTACAAATATTCTCCTCTGCCGGCAAGTTTAGATGAAATAAACAATAACAAGATTTTAAGGCACATACATATACACACACCACTACTACTACTACTTAAGCTTTTAATACACTTGAACCGTTTTTGTTTTCAAAATTATATTTTATGTGCCAGAAATAAACGCCTTAAATTCATTCGTATAAAAGTGTTTATAAATGTAATTATACTTGAAACATTTAAGTAAAATATGGCATTTAGCTCAAACACTTTTCTAAAGGTAAAAAACTGTAATTAAAAGCTATTTGCTATAGAAAGTTAGAAAAGAAAAAACAAATCACGCACACAGAGAGAGACATTTAAAAATTTAAATAAAAATATATAGAGAAAAGTAAAAGCAGAGAGTATGAGTGTAATAATGTTTGTAATAGTGTTTGTGTGTGTGAATATTTGTAATTGACTGTATAAATGTGACGAGTAAGTTTTGTGGCGAAGAATGTGTGGTTTAAATTGTGTGTCAATGTTTGCTAACATACGATACAAACTCGTAACACATTCAAAAGCCACATACCGTTTTAATGCGCAGAATTAAATTAAGACTTTAAGTGGTAAAGAAATATTTCAAATAGACAGTTATTTCCAGCCTTTCCTTCGCTGCCATCTGCATTAAAAAAATGAAAAGTTCCTTTTGCTACTGCTTTCAATTCAGCTATCGTAATTAGAGAAAATAATATTTTTTGTTTTTATTTTAGAAAAATACTTCACTGTTCGAAATGCTTTAGTTTTATTTGTTCTTTGTATTAAACAACTTTGACGCTTTACAGCTTTTAGAGCTACATAAGCTCCTGAAGATAAAAATTTAGTTCATCACTAATACAATTCAATCTTAATGACTGAGACATGTATATGGGTTATCAGTATTTAAAGCAAACTTCATACGTTGAAAGCTCAATATTTCAATGTTTCATAAAATTGAATATTTTTACCACATGCGGCTATAGCTTAGACAGTTAGGAACTTGACTACTTAACACTTAATTGATGTGTGATGGCGTGCGTTCACATTCCAACAGTATCATATCGTTGATATTTATTGTTATCATATCAAATCGTATTAGAAACTAAATAAAGAAAACAAAATAACATGCAATTATATTATTATATTATATATATTATATTATATTATATTATATTATATTATATTATATTATATTATATTATATTATATTATATTATATTATATTATATTATATTATATTATATTATATTATATTATATTATATTATATTATATTATATTATATTATACTATATTATATTATATTATATTATATTATATTATATTATATTATATTATATTATATTATATTATATTATATTATATTATATTATATTATATTATATTATATTATATTATATTATCTTATATTATATTATATTATATTATATTATATTATATATTATATTATATTATATTATATTATATTATATATTATATTATATTATATTATATTATATTATATTATATTATATTATATTATATTATATTATATTATATTATATTATATTATATTATATTATATTACTAGCTGTAGACCCGGCTTCGCTCGGAAACTATTTGCTAATGATTAATATTTAATATGGAGTTAGAAAAAAAATTTCAGTACATGATATGTATCCTTGGAATAAGCAGCTCTTCAGCTACAAACTTTCCTATAATTATTATTGCTTTAATCGCGTTTGGCATCAGCCTGACCAATGTTGTTGAATTCTAAATTACTATGTTTGTTTTAGCTTTAATCCCATTGGTTGATTTCTAATTGGTTTTGTCGAGTTGCAGGTGCCGTGGAAAAATGAGAAGTGAATAGGAGGGTCTTAACTTTTATCTTTTCGGTAGCATTTAGTTGCAGGTGCCGTGGAAAAATGAGAAGTGTATAGGAGGGTCTTAACTTATTATTAGGCAATTAACTTAATTAAATAAAATCACTATTTCTGGAAGGGGTGTAGCATTTAGTGGGGTATAATATATATACAAACCTTCGCCGGTCTTTACAAATATTTTGTGGGCTGGAAGTCGAAAATCTGTTGGGGCATTGAAGAGTTTACCCCTACCGACCAAACGTGTTTTTGATTTTTATATATATTAAGAATTATATTATATTATATTATATTATATTATATTATATTATATTATATTATATTATATTATATTATATTATATTATTCGATCTATGATTCGTTTTTACTACTGATGTTTTCTCCTTAATTAATAAACATTGTGATATTGGTGTTGCTTTTGATTATATAAAAAAATAATTCAACAAAAACAACATTTGAAAAACTTTAATAAAGTTATCATAACTTTTTTTACGTTCATGCCAGTTATCGGGGAAGTATAATATTCCATATTATATTTTTTTTGTCCCTACAATACAAAAAAAGCTAAGAAATCAATTGTCAATTCCTGTATTATTCGAATTTAACTTCAGCACAACCTAATTCGAATAAATAAAATCGATTAAAAACAAACTCTCATATTTGTTGTTATATATGTTAAGCATATTCGCTGCCATAATTTTCATTCGAACATAATATGCTAAAGACCATGAAAGTACTGCAATTCCAGAATTAAATAATTGTGTCGGCTTAAACTAAACGATAAACAAGAAAAGTGCGAATCAAATAAAGGATCATCTCTGAAACCACAATTACCTTACATGTGTTATTTAAGAAACTTTACAAGCATAGCGTGACGAATTTTTTAAATTTACATGAAATTTACTTTATTCGAAAGATAATCTTCTGGCCTTATAATTTAAACATGACTTCTGGTCATATGATCGTCGGGATAGGCTTGGACGTAGTCTAAATCTTCTTGGACATAGTTAATACTTCGAAGATTTGTGACCGTTTCGTTTCGGGCTTATCGCCATACTCTAACGACTTCGCATACCTTTACACCCCACAAAAAATAGTCTAATGGCGTTAAAATGCACTTAATTGGAGGCCAATTCCTAGATCAAGAGCCATAGCTGCACGAGCTCCTACACATAGTGGTTGTTCAATTGATAACAGAAAAAATCAATTCATGACTCTATAGCGGTCACCATTGACTGTAACCTTCTAACCAGCATCGCTTTCAAAGAAGTATGGTCCAATAATTCCACAAGCCCATAAAGCTGATCAAACAGTGCGTTTTTCTGGATGTAATGGTGTCTCCACATAGTCTTGACCATTAGCATCACTTTAAATATGGTGGTTTTCTTTATTGACGTATCCATTCAAGCAAAAGTAGACTTCGTCGCTAATCATAATTCCCTTATGAAAATCAGGATCAACAGCAATCTTGTTTTAGACCCAATCTGCACAATGTGAAAGTGTTGCTCTGACGTTAGTTTATTTATGCTGAAATGCAGAATCAAACCACTTGACAGCTGATAAAATAGACGCCGGTTAAAGATGTTTTCTTCATAGATTATTACACAATAGTTTCTAGTTTCTATGACAATCTTGATGGCTACTCAGCTCAACTCCTCAACGAACCTCTAACTTCAGTATACCTCCCACTACATAAATATTAATGTATAAAACAATAATTAAAAACTTTTTCGCAGTGTTCATCTCTTAACAAATTCTAATTATACTTTATTAAATTTTGTCGGTAATGAATTTTTATTATTCAATTAAAAGTTCTTTCAAATTAAATCATTTAGACAAGTTTAGAGGAAAATTATGTTTAAAAGTCTGTCTGTAGGTAAATATAATAATATTTAAATGAGTTTGTTTATATAACACAATTAATCATATATTTTCACTAAAACCGATTAAGGCTTAACATTTAATATGACACTGACAGCAAAATCTACACATTCGTAAACGAACAAAGAAGACAGACAGACAATAATATTAAAATTAAACGTATATATTTTCATTAAAAATTATATAAAGGGTGTCCCCCAGTTATGCAGTAACGTGGTTAATTAAAAAATTATTTTATAATTGTTACTGAAACGAAATATTACACGAATGTGTATGACAGCTTAATAGTTTTGTTTTTGCTTTTATCACTTCCACAGCAGCATTTTATAATTGCAAAGAATAAACAGACAGTACTGCAAAACGTATCTATTAGTAGCGTGTCTTCATTGCAGAGTCAGATAGAATGTCTTTTAAGCCATGTGGGCACTCGTTAATGTTTACAAATCATCACCATTTGCCATGTTAGAGACGAAAGAGTACAATAAAATATTCTAGCTGATAAAAATTTTTTTTAGAAAAATTGATGACATAAAAATTTTTATAAAAAATGTTTTATAGAGAAATTATGACCAACAAAATTTTTTACAGAAAACTTATGACATACAAAGGATTTTTGTAGAAGACTTATTACTGATAAAATTGTATTGTATTGTAAAAAAAATATGACTGATGAAATTTTTTAGTGTTAAAATTATGAGTGATGAAATATTTTATGTGAAAATTATGACTGATAAAATTGCCTTATAGAAAAATTATGACTGATGATAATTTTTTACAAAAAAATTGGGACTATTTTAATTATGTTATAAATAATTTAAGAACCGATGTAATTCTTTTATTGAAAAAATAGGACTGATGCAATTTTTTTCCTAAAGTTATGACTGATGAAATGTTTAATAGAAAATTATGACTGACGAGTGACAAGAATTTTTATAATACTAACAGCTGTGATATTAATTTTTAGATTCCAAAAAATTTGGTTATAAATATTTGTTTGTGTTATTTTTTTACAATTTTCCAACACCTAAAAGCAGACCCTATAGATATAATAAAATAAGCATTTTTTCATTTAATTTAAATACTGCGTAAATTTGCAGAAATCATTTGTTCAAAGGCAAGTGGGCTGAAAAGTAGATGTAAATACGTAATCTTAGGTGTATTAATTAAAAGTACATAAACAATTGAAAATATTAAATAGTCTGTAAGAACAAGCAATAATTTGTTTAAGATCATTTAAGAGGATAAATTAAAATAAAACTTTTACTTATAATAAACAATCTTTTTTACATATTATTTATACATACATGCATGCATTCATTTATAGATATTTAAATATACATACATACATCCATATATATTCATTTACATAAAATTGTTAATTCATATAGAACAAAGAATTCTTAAAGTGCCAAACACACTTGAAGTTTTACTACCACATGTATAGTAAACATAATTCATATTTAAATTGTTATTTACACAGTTTATATCCCGGATAAAATTTATTAAATTTAAGTTTAAATCCCTTCGCTCCTTTCTTATCTGTTTAATTTACAATTTTAATATTTATTAATCAAAGGCATTAGAACTTCTAAGAAAGTTAAAATTTTGTACGAATCCAAATTGCAGAGACTTGGAGCAACAAATACTTAACATACACTCTAGACTTTTATATAATTTTTGAAAATGGCCTTGTAATGTTCTTTACGACTTTCTGTTATATATACATGGCGTATGTCAACACTCAGTAAGATATTGAAATTGCAATACTTTAATAGTTCTTAGAAGTATTCGCACATTTTGCAGATTCTTTATTTTGTTCTCCTCTGAAGTAGTTATAAAAGCTTTTTTTGCCTATCAGTTAAGGCAAATGATTCCCTTTAGTTAAAGTCAAAAAGTCTCCTATCGAATTCGGTTTCATTTTATATTATTTTTCTAGGCATGAGCTGTGTGACATGTCTTGTCGGAACCACAGCTCCTACATATCATGGTTGTTCAATTGATGAACGAAAAAATCCTTGTGAGCAACATCATGTTTAAAGAAGTACGGACTAATGATGCCCCCGGTACATAAAGCATGTAAAATAGTCAGTTTTTCTGGTGGGTGCCTCATCATACATTTACCATGCACATATCATCACTCCAAATAATACAGTTTTATTTATGGAAAAAACAAAACTGAGCTTCATCGCTAACTAAACCTTGCTTATGAAAATTGGGATCAAGGGTAACTTTATTTTGGGCCCCAATATGTTCATTTTAATATCATTGTGCAGGAGTCACTATATTCATACAGAAATGTTTAACCAAAATAAACGTAAGTCAAAACGTAATGCAACACGTTTACTTTGATGGAAAAGTATATAAATACATGAACATGAACCCAGGACCACCAACACTCAAAGTACAACCGAAAATATACAAAGAAATGATACCAATGAGACCAATTATAAATTACAGATATGCACCAGCATATCAAATAGCTAAACACCTCACTGACCCACTTAAAGAAAAGATAAATTTACAGAATACATTTTGATACGTAATACACAAGACCCTATCGAAAAGCTTGAAGACATCGAGATAACCGAACCACAAGCGACACGCTTCTTTTAACATCAAAGATCTATATACCTCAATACCAATACACGAAATATCTTAAATATCCTACACGACACAATAGACAATTTAAACGACAACCAATACATCAGCGACATTATTTATATAACAACGACGATAATAACATAGAACTAGTTAGGATTTAATAACCACTTTTACAAATCATCTGATGGACTCGGTATTAGAAATCCAAATTCCGCAATCTTTATGGAAATTTTCATGCAATATCTCAAATTACTACACATAAAAACATTAATGTAAAAACACAAAATAACTCATTACTAAATATACATAGATGACATCTTATGTATCCTTGAACAAGACAACACGGGACAAATTCTAGCAGACTTAAACACAATACATAATAACATTACATACACAATGGAAAAAAAACAAGTTTGCATTATCTTGACATCACTATAACACGAAAAACTGACTGTTTAACATTTGACATCTATAGAGAGCCAACTACGATGGACACTGCCATCCACAACACCTCGAACCATCCTACCCAATATAAACTAGCAGCATATGATACACAAAATTAAAAAAAATCCCACTTACTCCTGATAAGTATAACAAAGAACTCGCCACAATTTACATTATAGCTATAAATAACGGCTACAAGGTCACTACCATCGCACAAACTTCTTAGACAATACAACACTAAAAACAGAAATAAAGAAGACAAAGAGATAACCGATATAGCACACAACGGCACGCTTTTACTTACACAGGACCAGAAATATACAGACTGACTATCCTGTTTCACAAAGAAGGAATACTTACAGCATTAAAAACGGACAACACTCTGAGACATAATCTCAGAACAACGACAGAAACAACTGACAAATTTAGTTCCAGCGGGGTATACAGACTTGCCTGTACCTGCAAAGAAACTTGTATAGGACAAACTGGACGAATACTACAGACAAGAATACGCTCATTCCAACTTTGCATTACACCTTGATACTCACGGACATATACCATGGCAAATAGATGAATGTATGACATTACTACATCCTAGCTAAAACGGACAAAGACTAGACATTCTTGAAAACATGGAAATCTACAAAACAAAAACTTTCAACAGTGACATTATAAACGAACAGATAAACACGACCTCAGACACAATTTCCACACCATTAAAACTATTCATGCACACGAACAAACGAAAAACACCCTCAGACGGACACATTTACCTATGTAGATAATAATAAAAGATGGAGGTATTGAGAAATTTACTTGACAATCTAGCTACATGAGCAGATACGAACTTAACAACAGAACTACCTAAACGTGAACACTGACTCTACCCGTACTAATTACACCGCTGCTTGATAATAATGTTTTCGCAGCGAAAGTGCTCGCCTGCAACTTCAAGAGAACAACAGCCAGATAAGACGGGAAATGACAACCGTATTTCATTTACTGGCGGGGAAAATATAAACAGCATAAATCACTTGAAAGCTGACAGAATAGTCACCATAAAAACACCCTTTACCATCGGGTCCTTCTGTTTTAAGTAAAGTGATCTACATTTAATTTTTTAATGAAAAGAGTTTAAGATTAACTCTAAATAATACTGTTTTAATTTCTAAAATGATTTAGTCCTTTTCTAGCAAAAGCTTTAAGATTATGAAGAATTACCTTTAACTAGTGGCTTTTTTACATTATTAGCATTTTATAAGGAAATCACTGAATTTAAAATTATTTATTTTAATTCTTTTAGTTTACCGCTTTATAGGTTTTGATTTTGACGAAAACCTAATTTTATTTTCCGCTAACATAAACAAATACTTAAGATGTCGTTTGATTAGTATTATTCACTTTATATTTTAAAAAATAAAAAAAAAAACGTAAAATTTCCTTACAACAAATTCTTTAAAGAATTTCTTTAAGAAAAAACAATATAATAAAAAATGAAGATAAATACCAATTTCACGTTCTTTGCATTACAATTCTGCTTGCAATCCAGCAGAGCAGTTCAAACTAAAGTAATTATCTTCATTTATTTCAAGGACAATTCAAGAGTGTGAATTATGTAACAATTAAAGATACAAAAAAAAATTAATTTGCTTTATCTCTATTTTCATATTTGTTTTGTTTTTGTCTTTTGGTGTAAACAAAAACTTAGACGTAAAAATGTTAAATATTTTTCTGTCGTAAATTACTTTTACCCTTTAAGTTGCTCCTAGTTTCCCTATCTTATCAGCTTAAAGTCTTTAAGACATTTAAGAGCATAAAAGAAAAAGAAAAGAAAAACAAAGCAAAACAAGTGAATAAAAAAATCTAATCAGTTAAATGGCGTGTAGATGTAACTGCAGGAAATGAGGAGTTTGTAAGAAAAAGTTGTTTTAAGTTATTGTGAAGCAAAAACGTTAAAAAAAACGACAGCAAAATCATTATTATTTTAACATACTTTTTCATCAAGGTTTTTGTATTGTGCGTAAGATAACGTAGGCGTGACAAAAATTGCCTTCAAAGATTTCATCAAATATTTAAATATTAAAAAATGAATAAGCGAACTTATCAGCAGGCCGTTTTTTTTAGAAAATATTTATAAAAAGTTTTCACTAAAAGCTCGATATCCGATACTGATTTTTCATGCAGACTTTTCTGCATTATATTTTTCCTATAATGTTGACATTTTCAGGTTAAAAATTAATTACTAAAGCATTCTGTTATGGATAACTACTAATAAATATTTTTTAAAGATGTAATAGAACTTCTAAGGTTGTTGATAATCATTTAAATTAACACAACTAAAACTGCAATAAAAATACATTTATTTATCAATTTTAACTTTAAATAAATATCTGTTATTATTTTCAACGGTCTTTTTTAACTAATTTAACAATATTTATTTTTATCAAATCTTAAACTTTTAAACGGTCGTTTAAATTATAACGATTTATTTGTTCTTTTTTCTATATTTCGCTTTCCTGTGGAAAACTTCTTCAGGAAATTATTTTTTATATTTTACAAAAACAAAAAATTATAACATTTATAAAATATAAAAAGGTCGATTAAAAAAATAAAAAAAATTTTAACTTTAGTGAAAACTTATAATTTAAGAATGTAAAATCTATTCACTGCGCAAATAAGAATTGAGACGTAAATATACTTCCTTCATGAACTATTTAATTGTCAAAAATTTTCTCCTGCAAAGTACTTTCACTCTTTTAGTTGCTCTTAATGTTCTTATCTCATCAGTTTTTCAATATCGTTTTCGTAATTAATAAATTTTTCAGGTAACAAATATTAAAGTGAAATGTCAATCAAAATTAAAATAAAACTCGAAAAATATTATCCGTGAAATTTTACTGATAAATGTAGTGGGTCCGGAACTATTGCACACATTGCACAATTAAAACGTATTACTCTTTATTAGCTGTTTCTTACTATAAGAGATATTTTGAAAGACCTTTGCCGGACTCCCGCCTAGTTTAATTTTTGCTGCACTCTCTTTAAAGCCAATAGTAGTTGAATTAATAAATTATTAATGCGTGAAAGTGATACAGTAAATATATTTGCCATGAACTTCATAAAAAATAAAACTTTTAGCTTGTAACGATTTGTTTTCGCAGTAGCCAGGGTAGGTCAGTGAAGGGTCAGGGTCTTACACAAAAAAAAAATACTTCCAAAGAGAAGGCAAACACCCTCTAACTTACTTATTTGAAATGATATAAAAACTGATTTTGGGCCAACACTATTTTCCTATTTTATCTTAAATTAAAATAGTAAAATTCACAATGTTAAAAAATTAACTGGTGCCCAGCCAAACGAATGTCGTGCCAAAGTAACTCCTGTCCAATCAGCCAGTAGAGGTTATTGATCGAAAGTCGTTTGCTATTGCACAACCAGCAATGTATAACCTGCTCCTATATCTCGGTTTTCGTCGGCCCAGTCAATAGCCAGTGCCAAATTATCTGTTCAGAAGCAACACGCGTCAGAAATACAAAAAGATGATGTCACACTAATTTTCACGCTACTTGTGGTACACGAATCGATTCGGATTAGATGCTATATCCTTAGGAATTTATCTTTTATTGGAGCGGCGTATGCATAAATACAATATTAGACTGTTCCTAAAAACTAAAACAGACTTAACATTCAACGGCGTACGCACAATTGAAAGTTGATTGGTTTAGTAAACACCAACCGACTCACAGTTAAATATTCTCTTACCTTCTACGTAAGCCACGATCATACATCTACTCTATCTGCGACCAACGCGTAGCTTTGATAACACTTAAATGATCTCAGCCAAGGTTGTAACGGCGAAAGTCGTGTACTCGTTTTCACCTACACGGTATTACTACTTTATTACTAGTTTATTATTATTTCATTATTATTTTGTTTAATTTTAAAAGGAATTACTATTATTACTATGCTTATTGCTATTATTTTTCTTATTATTATAAATATTCAAATTGAATTCTTTCTTCTAGTATTATCTTATTTATGAGTTATATTATATTACAATTATTTTATAACATTATATTTATTTATGGAGTTCAAAGTCAGATTTAAATAACGGTCGGGAACGTCGGAGCGCCACCTGTGAGTCAAGAATAAACAGATCATCAATGCAGTCAGCTGTTATGTAGAACAAATCTCACAGCTGATAATGGTCAGTCAACTATAACAAATAATATGTGGTTGTGTGAATGTGTGTACCCACGCACAAGTATGTAAGGCAGAACATTTCGTGAATTTGTTGAATTAACAAGCAGCTGTCCTACAGATAAGAGGTCTTTTGGAGGAATTTTATATTCCGCATTAACTTCTTATTTGCAGATAGCAAGCATATCGCCTGCAGATAAGAAGTCTGTTGCAGGAGTTTTATACTCCGCAATAATTTCTTGTCAGCAGATAACCTGTAGGGAAGTAGTCTGTTGGAGGAATTTTATATTCCGCAATAAAGGCCGGGCACATAGAATTCGTCATGCATTTTGTTTGTAGGTTGAAATACAATTTTTCTTTTCAGCATTGTCACAATCATTGCGTCTCCGTCAACGCAAAGTATGAAAGTTGGCCAACTTTTGACGTACGTTGTGTACTTTGACATTCTTCATTTGCTTCTTCTTCTTGTTTTTTTTTGTTTTCACTTTATTGTAGTAAAATATTTTTAAAATAAATTATAAATAATAATAAATAATTGAATAAATAGTGGACTACAAATTACCATTAATAGAAAGTCTAAGATGTCGTCTAACTCCATTTCAAATGTGCACTTTAATAAAACTTTGCTGCAAAAATATATAAAATAAAACAAGCAAAAAACAGCTGATTTCTCATCCGTCAACAAAGTACTCATTGTGCCAACCTCATCCGTCGTTACTTTGACTTCAGTTGAATACGTCAAATTATAACGCATGACGGAGTCTATGTGCCCCTGGCCTTAACTTCTTGCCCGCAAATAGCAAGCAGCGCGCCTGCCAGTAAGGGATCTGTTGGAGAAATTTTATATTCCGCAATAACCTCTTATCTACAGTGCAGCTGTAGCTGCTTGACCGTGCGACTGCTGCTGTTGCGAAATTTTATATTCCCTCAGTATTATTGAACACGGCCAAGAAGTCCCAGCGATCGCTACTAGGTGCCGTCTGTACTGCTGCCGCCTGTACCGTAGTCGTCCCCCGCGGGGGCACATTATATGGTCTTTATAGAACTTCGACTATCTAGACCTGTGCAACTGGGGAAAAAAGGGAGTCCAGTCCCCTGAAGGCAGCAGGGGTCAACTGGGAACTCCACCTTATTTCCACGGGAATCAGTAAGCCTGTACCGCTGCCGCCTGTACTGCTACTTGGTACAGCCACCTTTACTGCTGCCGCCTGTACTGCTACCAGGTACTGCCGCCTGAAATGCTACCAGGTACAGCCGCTGCCACTAGTGCCGCAGTCGTCTTTACCACTTCCGCCTGTACCACTGCTGATGTTCCTACTGCTGTCCACCGCCTCAGCGATTTTACTCCCCGTTCTTTGGCTACGATGCCCGACCGTACAATAGCAACCATCTACCTTATAAGAGTTAGCTAAATAAACTTGGTGATAAGTTTTATAACGTGTATAAAGCATTGAGTGTCATTCCCTCCACGGACCAAGAAGGTAGGTAATAAACAAAATTGCAACGACCCTAGCGTCCGCTATCGCTATCCCAGCAACCAGCGGAAACGTGTCGTTACAAGGTTTCACTTTTGCGTGTAAGTTGACGAGATGTGATTTAACTCAAGCGTGAGCCTTAAGAATGTTTCTATTTTCAAATTCTCTTACAAATTATATTACTGCAAATGACAGTCATGCTAAATATTCAAATCAAACTATACAACACAGGCGCTTGTTTCAGCCTGGTTGAAGAAGGTGAGCCCAAAAGTGAGTGCTTTGACTTTTGGTCCTCATAAGTATATAAAATCTAAATTTTCTCAATTAAATTTTCACTTTTTAAACTCATTTTAGAACTAAACCAATTCGAAATATTTGTATATTTGTATCCATATTAATAAACGTTGGCATTTGCTAAATAAAATTTTATATCATCTTGTCTTCTTATCTTCTCTAAATGAATTCTGTACGTTTTCTCGAATAACTAATTTTATGCGAAAAGAAAAAAGACAGCATTTACACGCATGTTTAGGTCTTTCCACAGTTTGACAACAGGATTAAAGTATTTTATTACACTTATTCTTCAAAAACAAAAAAATACTTTTAAAGAAATGGAGGGGAATATACAGGTGTAAATTTTACCCATGTACCATTCGTATAATCAGGCATTCAATTCAAGTCACTGATAAGAAACAAGAAGAATTTAAGCTCATAAACATTTGTCGGTTCCATTACATGTCTTTACATGTTGCAGAACACAGTTTCTCTATTTTTGTATTTTTCATCCCCATTACAATAGTAAGAGGTCTTAATTCAATTTTATTTAATTTAATTTCTCAAAAATTTTCCAAAAAATGTCGACACGTCCTACGGCGTCCTAAATAGCAATACGATAACAGAAACTCAATAAAATTACAATTTTTCTTTTGAATTTTAAAAAATAATAAAACAAACCCTGAAACAGATTAAATTGAACAAAAGATATAAACTCCACATCGATGGCTGAGACGTCATATGAAATTAAGGCATTGACCTTTAACATGTTAAAGCACAGCACGGCCTTGTTTTAACTTGAAAAAGCAACAGCGACAAGCAAAACAAAAAATTATTTTTATCTTACATGTCTGCCTGAATTAATGTGTCATTTCGCTTTAGCATTCATACAAATACTTTTTTAATGTTGCATGTTGAAAAGAAAAGCTATTGAATAATTAATAATTGCTATTCAGTGCATTTGGCTATTCTGCATCCTTATCCCCAGGGAGACTTGTTGTTTATTATTTTGTCAATTAAAACCACAATTCCTAAAAGCAGATAAGACACATAATATATATTTAACGTTTCGAAATTATGTTTTATGCTTAAAATTGCAAAGGACAGATTAAATTAATTAAATTCCAATTAAATTCTGTTACTTGACATTTTTTTCAATCAATTTCCATATAAAGAAAATCCATTTTCCTGACTCTTATTTACCGTTTTTTATTTATTACATTTGACGTGGCTACTGAGAAAAGAAGTAACAATTAGTAACAATTAATTATTGTTTTTGTCGATTATACATCAGAATTTTGTTTCCTAAAAATTATACCTCCTGGCTTTATTTTTTTTTCTTTAATAAAATGAACTAAGAACAGTTATGCTTCTGACAGATTTAATACAATAAAGCAACAAAAAAGTTAAGACTTTACTGTTTGACATGAACAATAGAATTTTCAAATTGTTAAATTTAACAAGATTAAATATAGAAATAACAAATATTTGGGGTAATTGTTTTGGAGAAATCGTTTTAATTTTAATTATAATGAATTATGCTCATAACAAAAAATACTCTGGGCCGATCTAAGGACCTAAAAAATACTACATTGCATTCTCAAAATTAGAATACACCTGATAATAATGATTATTGTGAATAATATTAATAAAATAAATAATAAAAGTATATTAAAACTAAATAAATCCTTAGTTAAGCTTAATTTCGTTATTTAATTCGATTTATTTTAAAGAGATCCAGTCTTGAAGGAACGGCATTCAGTAATATAATTTCTAATTAAAACCCAATATTTTGGGGAGGACTGGCAAAGCCATATTACTTATATTTCATCCTAAGCCAAAAAATTAAATACAGTATAAATTTTATATAAAAAATTTCATTCCTCACAATTTTTTTATAGAAAAATTCCATCAGTCAAAATTTTTTTATAGAAAAATTTCATCAGTTACAATTTTTTCATTGAATCACTTCATCAGTTAAATTTTTTTTCTGGAAAAATTTCATCAGTTACAATTTTTTTATAGAAAATTTCATCAGTTACAATTTTTTTATGGAAAAATTTCATCAGTTACAATTTTTTTGTGGAAAAATTTCATCAGTCACAATTTTTGTATAGAAAAATTTCATCAGTTACAATTTTTTTATAGAAAAATTTCATCAGTTACAATTTTTGTATAGAAAAATTTCATCAGTTACAATTTTTTTATGGAAAAATTTCATCAGTTACAATTTTATTGTGAAAAAATTTCATCAGTTAAATTTTTGTATAGAAAAATTTCATCAGTTACAGTTTTTTTATAGAAAAATTTCATCAGTTACAATTTT